>JASDQU010103665.1:117455-127835 GCA_032191745.1 Picea mariana
CATTTTAAGTAATTTTAGAAAGTATGGTGACATTAGATTAAAGAGGTAATAAATGTTGGCAATTTGGTTGTCATTGATGTCAACCTTGATAAATAGGTGAAGTATCATTGATTGATTGGTTTGAGAAGCATTGTCAATATTGGACATATTGTTATGAAGGTGACTTGAATGTCAATCATTGTCAATATTGGACATAATCTTATGAAGGTTGGACATGATGTTATGAAGGTGACTTGAATGTCAAGCATTGTAAATATTGGACATAATGTTATGAAGGTGATTTGAATATTGGTAGAAAGATAATATTGACTAATATATTGTATGAGCTTGATACACTCATCCTATATTGTATAAGGTTGAGATTATGTCATTAATATCCATGCACAAAAGAAGAAATTGTCCAGATAAAAAGGGTAAATGGATAATCCAATATGGATCCATACAAATCACAAATAAATAAGTTAATAAGAAATGATTCATTAAAAGTGATTCAGAAAATCTCAATTGAAGAAGAGTCCAGAGATGAGACAAAATGTCAATGGTGGATGTTTGGTGAGGAAGCATTGGCACCATCAAGTCACAAGTCGAGTCAATTCAAACAACAATAACGTCGATTATCTGGAATTCGATCAACTGCAAGACAAGTCAAAGACAAGTCGATCGACTGCAAGCCTGCAGATTGACGGAAGTTGGAGAAGACAAGTCAATCGATTTCAAGATGAGTCGACCAATTGAAGGTTGAAGTCAAAGGAAAATTGAGTCGGGAAATACAAGTTGGCCAAAGCAAGTCGAGACGACCAAATTCAAATTTCTCAAGTCGATTTTCTTCCAAGTCAAGTCTGTCCAAGAAAGAAGTAACCTAAAGGTCGAAGTCGAAGAAAAATTAAATATAAGTCGAGTCAAGGCTGAAGCAAGATGGGTTGACTAGAATTAAAATACTCAAGTCAAAATTTCTCCTAGTTGATTCTAGAAAGATGTTTTTCGATCAAATGAGGAAGAAAATACGAAAAATGGTGAGACGAAGTCAAATCTTTAGTGACTAGCAGTTGAGAGGGAACTGATTTTAATATAACCATCAAGTAAAATGTTTACAAGTTGAGTTTAAATAATCACCAACAAAGGAGACATGTGGAGGTAGATTTAGACTGATCTAGGTGGATATCGATGGCCACCCACCTATTCCAATTGGCTCAAAACAGTCTTCTGGCAACTTACTATTTTTAGCAGTTTTTTCAGTTCCTAAACTTATGGGGCCATTTTGAGGGCCTAAATGAATTTTTTTTGGGATCGAGCACCTCAATGATAGATGAGGACTTTGATTGAGCCCCAAAAATGAATCTCATCAATGATACTTTTCGAACGAGCTATTGTGCACCCCAAATGGAGATCGTATGCCAAAGTTACACCCATGGGAAGTTGATACACCAAACTACCCAAAACGGGGTCCACAAAACTATTGGCTTTTCATCTTCTGGGGTTAGGGTTTTGGACTTTCTTTATGTTAAAAAGGCCTTCGGAGCCTCATTGTAACAATCATCTTCTTGTAAATGTGAGTAGTCGTCACATCTCTTCTCAAAGATAAGTTGCCACCATTCTAGTGAGTCTTTTACTCTATATTTCTACAGTTTTGTACATATCACTCATTAATAAAAATTGTATATTACTATATCTCTGTGTTTATGGTTGCATCTATGACATATTTCTATTATATTATTGGATATCCGAGATATCTCTGTACATTTATTTATTATATCTCTGCTCTCATTTCATGCCGAAAATAATTTGGATCATAGACATTCACGAAAATGTAATATGTATTGAACTCGATCTGGCATCCAACGACAAAAGGAAAATCTGGGCAAGTTTCCTACAAATAACCGCATGTACTGGACACCTCGCACACTTTCTAGGGAAATTTCTCATGTTTTAGTTAATTGGGCATGTTTTGCAAAAAACCCATGCCGTAGAGTTTTAAAATTCATTACCATCACTCCAGAATCTTCATACAAAAATCGTTGTCTAAATTGGTGTACAAAAATCAATTAATAAAAGTTATTGTTTGTGTTAATTAAATGAAGAGGTGCAATGTTACATTCCAAAAGGACACATTGTTTCAAAGTGGCACCCTTTGGAGGACTATATAAGTAAAGGAATATGAAGGGAAGAAGGTATCTTGGTGAATATATATATAATGGATTGAATGAAAGTTCATTCTATCAGGTTGGTGCTTGTTTACAAGCCGAGTCTTGTCATGAGAATTGGAATCCTAACATCTCAGTTGGATCTAAGATCAACAAGTCGAGTCTCGTTATGAGGGTTGGATTCATCATTTCTTAGTTGGATCTGAGAACTACAAGTTGGGTCTTGTATCAGAGAGTTGGCTCTATCATATTCAGTTGAAGTTGAAGATATTATAGGATTGATTTTATTTGTATTCATTCAAGTTAAATAAATAAAATAATGATAATTTAACTACTTCATACAATTTATGTTATACATGTTTATGAATAATTAATTGAACTGCATATATCTTATTCAGTTAATTTAGTTAATCTATGAAAGTGTGAAAAGTAGCCAAAAGTTCCAGACACTGATTCACCCCCCCTCTCAGTGACAGTGCGTGTTTCAACAATAAACCCATGAGTTCCTGTAGGATGAGAAAGAAGAAGACAAGTAAAAAATTATGAAAATTCTGCAAGAAAAAAGGGGGAAATGCCTTAACATAAAGGCGATATCCTTATAGTCAGTCAAGATTAGTGATAGTTTAGCAGGGTTCCCAATTTGAATAATAACAATATGGAAATTTTAGGATTATGCCAGTTAATTAAATCTCATATGACTCCCTTAAGGTGTATACATAATGGATAGCATTGAAGTTCTAGGGGAACTATGAAAACATAATAAAGTTTACGGAAAATTTATGTAATAGTAGTGAAGGGGTGTCTCACCCAAGTAAAAAGTTCTCGTAATGAATTGACAAGTATATTGACCAACTTGAATGATGATTAAGGGACATGAATTTTATTATTTTAAGCTATCAAAATCGGGAATTGCGAATTAAATCACTTGCAACTAATTAGGGATGACAAATTGTAGGTGAGGAAAAAGGTCTAAGGGTTTACAAGTCTAAGTTTAACAACTGCCTACTTTTTGGTTTATAGACCTTCAAATACAAGGAAAATAGACTATGTGATAGGTTGAGTCTTAGAGACGGATGATAAAACACATGGCATAAAGAGTGAGAAGATTGTATGCCAATGAYTAGTTGTGAATTTTGATTAGGTGAGCTAATCCTTCTAAGGGTGAACAATGATAACTACTTGTGATGGATAAATCACTAGGGCTTAACCATTTCTTCGTGCAAGTGGATTAAACATGACATAAAACTTAAATAATGATGATCCAGGAGGATTTACATGTTATTGGTATAGTGGTCCTTGAATGAATAATACAGAGATGCAAAGTGACGTAAAAAATTTGGGTAACAATTAAAAGATATACAAAACTAAGAATTAAAATATTGGTGATTTAAGTCATGCTAGTAAGGTCAGTGATAGCTTAGTGCTAAAATTCATTGAATTTCACTTTGGGAAAGAATACATGCTTAGAGATTGTGGCTCTAGATGATGGGGGTTTACTTGAAGGATTAATAGTGTATTCAAATAAGGAAATTAAATGAAAATTTCAACATCTTGACAAAGTTACTATACATACCCCATAAATTTCCAACCTTATAGTTGTAAAAAGAAGAAATGATAATAAGAAAACGATCAATAAATTAATGATCAGGTGGCACTCATAGTATTGATGTTCCTTTGTAGAAGTCAACTCGGGCTGACAAACTTAACCAAAAGCATATCCTAGATAGATGTTTGACGATATTCTCGCATTAAATGTAATAGTTGGTTGTCATTGTTTATATATTCATGCAATCTAGTGAATTTGATTTTGTTGACGAATCATGATAAGAATGTCCATGGTGTTTTATTTTTTTGCATATGCTATATGTGAGATGATTATCATATTCATGATGTTAATGTTATATTAAGAACCCTAKAGTATTTACGTATGATGTTATGTGAACATGCGGTTCCACTTAATTAAGTTGATGAAATGTTATATCTTTGATAAAGATGTGTTGAGGTTATACTTCTTATGATAGTATCTCATGATATGATGGCATGTTGTCATTGCATAGAATTTTTATAATGAGATGTTTTATGATGGAATGTGTGAGTGTGTGGTGCCTTACTATTAAGGTTGTTGTGTACTCCTTATGGCATGCAACAATTAGCATGTGGATTCTTTTCTACGAGATGATGGTGTTATGATTATAACTAATGCATTGGTTTCAAGTTGTGAGGTAGTGATTGATGGGAAATCCACAAGTAGGATGAAAGGCCCAGTTCATTCAACAATCTTGTGGGAGCCCATAGATACGAAGGAGAATATCTACAAGTAACACTGTATGGGTCAAAGACAAACTTAATCAACAAACCTATTCTAGTGGTTCTTTTTACTTGTATAATTCTTGATGGGAGATGAGACCATGTTGAGAAGGCTAGAGTGCCTGATATTGGAGTTATGATGTTGAATTCTAGAAGAAGCGTTGGAGTAGTACTCACCAATGGGGTTGTGTGATTGGATTTTGATGCATAGGGATAAGTACCTTGTAGGAGTTGGGGAGGAAGTTTAGGCTAGCCTTTTAAGATGCTTGGGATATGCAAGTTAGTGTACTAGACTAGATGTATGCTTGGGTATATGAGGCCTTGGGCCTTGGGGCCCTGACTAGGTCAATAGGCTTTAACTCTAATACTGGAAGTTGGGAAGAGGGATAAAGTTGTATTCACTCTTCCTCGAAGTTGTGATGTGGACTTTCGATGCCTATTGTGGTCACTTGGATGGCTCTTATACTAGTTACAATAGAGGGTGATGTGAAATATACATGAAGAGAGTAAAAACCTATAACATAATTAAATTTAACTTCAAGATGAAGTTCCTTGGGGGGGGAGTATGTAATGCCCTGTACTATTTAATTAAAGTAATAATAAGTAATAAATACTAAAATGAAGAAAATAAACAAATGGTCTTAAAATAATAATAGGTAATAATAATTAAAATAAAGGATAATAGTAATAATAATAATTAATAGTCATAATAAAACAATTGATTTATTATAAAGGAAGAAATGGTAAAAAAAAATAGAAATTACTATATGGAATTAATGGAAAAGATAAATCAAGAAAATCTTAAGAAAATTTATGATAACAAGTGGAACCTATGTGTGAGATTTTTGCACAAATAGACATGAAGAATGTTATTTAATGAATGCAGAAAAGAGAGTGAGATATCTTTTTCTTTGGCAATCTAGATATCAAAGGATTAGAAGATGGTATAGGTAGTTAATTCAAGGCTTGGTAGGCTCTCAGACATGATAACTGAGAGGTTGGTTGGAAGGAGAGTCGTCCCCCACACATGGTTTTGGTTGTTGATTATGGTTCAACTAAAGCTAATAGTGGGAGCCTAATGGTTTTTTGTTCCCTCGGATCGTAAGTTAGTTCTCTTGAATATTTCAGGCATGACTCCCATAGCTCATTCCCTATGTTGATTCCACAACCAGAAGTGAAAGATATTTATTTTTATTAGTTTAATGGTTTTCAAATTGTTGTTCTTGTTATTGTATTATTAGGGGTGTTTAAGCCCGACCTAATCAACTTTTATATGTAAGATCAATAAGCCTCTTGGGGAGTACACCCTACTTATGTGGACCCATAACCTTTCATGGGAGAACACACTACTTGAGTTGTGTATAAAGACACAACTCAAACCTCATTTGTAAATCATATTTTTTGTCATTGAACTAATGTTTTCAATATAAAGTGTTTAAGCCTACAAACACTCTACATGTTTGGCGCTCTCTTGTGGCTAGCATATTTTCTCTTTTATGTGCATTTGTGCATCTCATTTGTAACACACTCATGATTTGGAATCTTTCTCTCTAATCTAGGATGAAATTTGTAGGTAGTTTGTTTAGGTCACTTGGAAAAACTGCTAAGGTGGGTTACATCAGAAGAAAACCTTCTATGTTGAGTAGTTCATAGAGGTGAGGGATGGAATTATTATCCAACCCACGTGCACATCTCATCATTTGGCGCACTCTCTTTGTGTCGCCCCACCCCGACCAATTTCAGTTAGGATCACATAGACTTTGTGTCAAGATAGATCACCAAACTACATGGGCATACAAGATTTTCTAGTTGTGTCATCTTCATGAGGTCGAGACAAAGGAGCACTTCATTTTCCACTACCCCATTTACTGTGAGACTCATGGGAGGTTCCATTGTTTATTCAATATGACCCAGACCCTATCCAGTTTTTTTACTTACCCAAATCAGAGATGTCTATCCTTATACATGTAAGAGGCCTCTAGGATATAGGATTTGTGCCCACATTCTCTAGCCTCCTCCTAGACCAAATTCCATCCAAAGGATTATTTCCTTCTTTATGATGCTCCCTTTAGCTAGGGGCACCAAGAGACACATTGATGGAAACATTTTTTTTTACTACAGATAAATTCATACCAAAGAGACCATCCCCCCTCTCTTTAGATCTCAACAACATTTCTAGACTATATTCCTTAATAGTAATAAAAAGAGGTTACCCAAGCATCAATGACAAGTTACCTATTCTGGATAGCAATGTAGTAGGCGATACAGATCTTCCCCCATCTCTTCCTCAAGAAATCATTCTATCGTAATTTTTATTCCTTTGGGATGTTAAGAGAGAAATCTAGTAGACCTTCAGACCATGTATCCTTTCCTTATGTACATCTCCCTCCTGGTGTGGCTGGCCATACTCAAAGTCAATGGTCTTTCTTGCTTTAGCATATATTTCAAGCTTTACTTTACTTTATGTATCTTGCTATTTATATAGAAGATTTTAGTGTTATTTCTTTGTATCGACATCATTGTGCTCAACAGTCCCATTGACCTATTTTTGTGGTCATTTGTTGGAAATTAATTAAATTATCTTATATAGCACACATTCAATTTATCCCTAGTGCACTTCATTAGTGTTTTTTTCTCTCTTTTTACTACAAGTTTTGGATTGATGTTTTGGTTCCATTCGATTCCCTATTTTTCTTTGTGATCTCAACATGCTTTAGATTTGGTCTTTTGGACATAGTTGATCTGCATCAGTTTCAGTATCATAGCAACTCAATATTTAGAGAAGAATATTGTTCAGAGAGAGAAATCCATTATTACTATATCTTCTCAATATTTCCTTTGTGAACGTGGATAGCCATTATTAAGGTATCTTCCATTGACCTATTTTTGTGGTCATTTGTTGGACATTAATTAAATTATCTTATATAGCACACATTCAATTTATCCCCACTGCACTTCTTTAGTGTTTTGTTTTTCTCTTTTTACTACAGGTTTTGGATTGATGTTTTGGTTCCATCGATTCTCTATTTTTATTTGTGATCTCAACATGCTTTAGATTTGGTCTTTTGGACATAGTTGATCTACTTCAGTTTTGGTATCATAGCAACTCAATATTTAGAGAAGAATATTGCTCAGAGAGAGAGAGCCATTATTACTATATCTTCTCAGTATAGCCTTATATTGATTCACCTCCCCTCCCTCTCAATATAAGTGTGTGCTCGACAAACTACATGCAACACTAATGTACCTTTATGCAATCTAATGCTCCTCCAAGCACATTTAGTTCTTCTTTTGAAGTGATTCTTCATTTAAGAAGGTATAATAATAATGGATTTCTATCTGAGCAATATTCTTCTCTAAACATGATGAATCAATCACATAAATGTATCAACTAGAAGACACAATATTTAACGTGGAAAACCTTTCGGGATATTAAAAAATAAAATAAATAAATAAAATAAAAAATAAATAAAAAATAAATTATTTTTATAAATCTGTAGGCACCAACCTACAGTTACAAATATTTTTATGCACCAACCTACTGGAGACACCAATACCATTTTCTATTTCTAGGCACCGACATATATGAGACACCAATCCCCTCTGTTATTTGTAGGCACTGACCTACTGGAGACACCAATCCCATCGGTTGTTTGTAGGCGTCAACCTACTAGAGACACCAATCCCCACAACTATTTGTTTTGCAGTCACCAACATACTTACAATTTTACAAGTTCTTCATATACATTTCCTTCACTGGTCTTCTTGCTACTTCAATCTTCACCAAATATGTTTTGCGCTCATTACTTCCACTTTCACAAGATCTGCTCTACAATCGCTACTTTTGATTTTGCCAAATCATCTTTGAACTCACTACTTCTGCTTTCTCCAAATAATCTCGACACTTACTCCGGCTTTCGTCAGATCTACACGACGCTAACTCCTTCTACATTTATCATATCTGCTCGACACTCACTACTTTTGCTTTACATATGCCTTCACCATATCTTCTTGCTTCTACTTCTGCTTCTTCCTTAGATCCTCCTTTGCAATTTTTTCTTGCTAGAACGCTAGATATATTTGCTAGAACACCAAATTTGATCTTCGCTAATATTTAATCATTGTTCCTTGAATTATATTCAATCGTCAATCCTCAAATGATATGCATAAGAATATTACATTTTCATCCATGCACTTTATTTCTCACAATCTTCTTCTATTTTTATACTTTACCATTAGTTCTACATGAAAAGTCATGTTCATTTGAAAAGACAAGACTTTTATTAAACAAATAATTAATTTCTCATTTGATTTTTTATTATTTTTTTAATTTTTCAACATACCATGGGTAAAATACCACCATGGGTTTTAAAACCATGTGAATTTTTACTCCACTTTCACTTTTACCTTTTTTAATCCACTTTCATGTTTACTTAACTTCATTTCTTTAATCCACTTTCATGTTTTACTCCAATTTTATGTAACTTCATTTTTAATCCACTTCCACTTTTGTATTTATTAAAGTCACATTTCCTTTGAATATTTATATGTGAATATTTACTTATCTTTGACATCAATGACAATAATTTATTCAACAAACTCTCTCTTTGTCATTGATGGTAACTCTGTACTCAAAAACATATAATCCTCCATAAACAGAAAGAATTCACCCTTGCCTTCAACTCTCTCCTTATCTATAATTCTCTTCCCCCTGTATGCAACTCACCCCCTTTGACATCAATGGAAAATGTATGCTCCCCCTAAGCTATGCTTCTTTATTGACGATATGGGAGATATATCACTCCCAGCTTCTGTCTGAGATATTCTAATGTTTCTCTGGGAAGGGATTTGGTAAAAATATATGCAACTTGTTCCTTGGTGGCAATGTATTCTAGTTTGACTCTTAGTTCGGCTACCTTGATGGGAATATGCTTCGCCTTTTTCTACATAGTTCCTTTTTTTGTGTTTCTCCCCCTTAGATTGTGCTTTCTCTTGTAGTTTTTTGAAGTATCTCCCCCTGTGAATGTACTATATTTTCTTGTTGTAATTGTTGAGTCTTCTCTTTTTTACCGTCACTCTCTGAATTGCTCCTTTTACTACTTATTAAAAAGTTTTCAAAGACTTGCTAGATGGTTCACTATCACAATACTATTAGCTACTCCCAACTGATAGGATTGGCTGCCTTTAACATTTGCTCACAATCTACTGCTAAAAAATGAATGGTTTGTTGTTGTTCAAAAAAAAATTCCATCTACAACTTATTACATCTCCATGTGGTTTGAATCTTCAATTTGTTATGTGCCTTCATAGCTTCTAAGAGATCTTCCACTATCACATGTATGTTGTTGGTTTGGTAGCACTTGAATGCCATCAAACCACCATCCAGTTGTCCTTCAAAAACACTTTCCTGAACATGGTCAATGTTGGTCACAATGCATATAGAATATCTATGTGGACTTGTCTTTTATTTTTCATAGTAGATACATAAAACCATGCTAACTCCCAAAGTTCCATACACCACTCACAAAGGCTTCTGAGGTTTCCTTGGATAAATGTGTAGAGTTGTCATCAAATTTCATTTCCAACTGTAAAAAATCCTTCAAGGTTTGAAGAAATAATGTCTAGAATATTGAATGAAAAGTATATGCATGTTTCCCAGAATATAATGTCATCCACATGATACAAATGAACATTTTAATTTTGTTCTAACTACAAAAACTACTTGAACACGATACAACACTCCTGAAGAAGTCTAAACAATGTCACCAACAACACACAATAATCAGTCTTTGTCAATCCATACAATTTCTATATCCAACATAAGCAGTAGTACATCTCCAACAACAGTCGAACATAGTGGGGTTGGTCTCATCAAATCCAAGTCGATTCAACAAGAAATAGTCGAGTCAACAAGAAGACATTAGTTGGGTTC
>JASDQU010103665.1:176237-211034 GCA_032191745.1 Picea mariana
GCAAGAAACTTTTCGATTTTATGTGTATTCTGCATAATAATGTTCCTCAGTTAAGTTAGGGGACGTTACAAGAACTAACCTGCTTCTCATTGTCAAGAACACCTCCCCTCCAACCTTTTTCTGATTATCTTTAGCTTTCCTGCCAAATTTTAAGCACAACCATCCTCAAGGAATTAACAAGGTAACAGCCATCTAATACTCAGCACTAGCTATCCAATACTCATCACTGGTCACTCGTTGCTTGCCTTTCAACAGTGAGGTTTCTCTTATGATTTGTAATAACTTACTTTAGGTTTCAGCTAGACATTATTTCCTAGTCCTTACGCATTAGTTGGCCTCTATTTCTGCCCTGCTTATATTGGCCTGCAAGGTTTCCCTAACTGAATATTATATATGCAATTTCAGACTTSCTGAACTCTAATGTCGTAA
The DNA here is from genome assembly GCA_032191745.1 of Picea mariana. NCBI lineage: Eukaryota > Viridiplantae > Streptophyta > Pinopsida > Pinales > Pinaceae > Picea > Picea mariana. Next base: position 176,667 of record JASDQU010103665.1, read on the forward strand.
TTTCTAAAGATCTTGAATTTTGAACAACCAAATTCCCAAGCAAGTAAAGMTTGACAAAATTGCTTGTAAAGAGTTGAGGATACCTCTTCTAAGTTCTGCTTAGCAACTTCTGTTTTCCAGAACAGATCCCTAATCTGCTCCACTTTTTCCACCATTTGCACCCTTTTAGTGAAATGCGAGCTTGCTTCTAGGATGAAACCTGACACTGGGAATAGATAATTAATTGTATCCTCAACTTACCTACACAGACAGCATATAATTGGCCCTTCAAAGCCTCTCTTCATCAGAATATGCCAAGTCAAAATCTTGTTGTAGCATGTAAGCAATGTAAAGGTTGCAGTTTCTGGTGAGACCTTTTGGCTGCCAAATCTTATTCCACAACCTGTTCTTTTCAAGGTTCCACCAAGTTTATGGGATGGGGGATGCAGGATGCGGGAACGTAGAAATGCATCAGGGGGGCATGTGAGACACCCCTAAATTTTAGGAAATGTTGGGGTCCTTGACATAAGGGACACTGCAAAATCCTAACAAAATAAAACTTAAATATATGAACATTGAAAAGCAATGACAAGTCACAAACATGAACAATGAAAGCATGAAATGAATTTTCACGTTAGCATGTAAGTTGTACCAAACACAATTCATCAAACACCATTGTATTTCTCTTTGTAATTTTTAATGACCTTTTCATAGGCCGAAGGATAATTTGTGGGTGGAGGAGGGACCGCCCAGGCATCCTCCACGTAGGGAAAACATCTCACATTTTTGGGGACATGTTTCACACTGTGTCTCCTTGGATTTCTCCACAAGGGGGGCGAGGGGAAATGTCCCACTTGAAGCTTCCCCATACCGGAAGCATGAGGGGTGTACCCACCCAGGGGAGAATGTCCCTGTGTAACATTGGTTCTTTGTTTCTTGGGTTCTTTCTCAAGTAGGGCCTTGGATTTCCCCACAAGGGGGGCGAGGGGAAACGTCCCACATGAAGCTTCCCCATACCGGAAGCATGAGGGGTGCACCCACCCAGGGTAGAATGTCCCTGTGTAACATTGGTTCTTTGTTTCTTGGGTTCTTTCTCAAGTAGGGCTATATAATAGCCCTCCTTGACTGCATACTCGGCATTTCTTCATGAAGCTTGACAGAGTACATTAGTAGTCCTTTTTTGTATAGACTCCTCTATTGCCTAGATATTCTTTGAAACGGATTTCTTGTCAGATCTCTATTCAAGGCTGTCCAATCAATTTGCCAAGATCGGATGGATTCCTCTACCCTTTACTGAAATCAACAGCTTTCTTTTTATTATGGTGCTCAAATTCTTGGCTACATCAGAATGAGATGTCTACTCATGATGACTGTAATAATTGTCATACTCTGTCTTCTCTTTTACCAAACTTCTGTGCCAATCTTCTTGGAAGTTACTTACTCTGGGAATTCCTTTTTGTGAATTGCTTTGTCGGTGTTCAGAAATTTAAATTGAGTTATAGAGATGCCAATCCTCCTTACACATTCTCCAAAAACATTTGCACCTAGTACATCATTCAAAACTATTAAGGATCTAATTTCCACTTCCCCTCCCGCTGCCTACTTCTACAGATTCTGTCCCAATTGAATGTGGCTCTTTTCAGATTGCTTTTGATCYGCTCAATAAAATTTCCTCATTATGTTTTTYATTTCTCTTAGAATCATCGATGGAGCTGCCAAAATTTAATATTGATAAATTTGAAGGGCYGACAGTAATGACCTTCTCATTTGAATCCCACCAAAGGCTCCAAYTCTCCATCCTCCCCTTAAGCCTATTCAAAATCCTTTTCCAGCCTCTCAGTTTTAACTTCTTAGAAAAGAGGGGAATTCCAAAGTGAACAGCCAGGAAGTCAGCTTCTGAAATCCCATAAAATTGTAGATTTTAATGTGCCTTCTATTAAAACYATTTAGCAAATATTCAACTCGTCTATTGAGGCAAAAAGGTACTTCCCCAAGATTTTCTTCAGAATTTTCACTTACGGAATATTCAGCTATCCTAGTAGCATTGTTTCATCATTTTATTGTAGGATGGGTATGGTTTCTGACATTGGAGGTTACCTGCAATCCAAAAACTGCCCCTTTTGCCTCTGAGTTACTTGTTGGGGCCCTTGTTTCTCCACCAAAGTTGCATATAAATGTAGGGATAGTGGTCAATGTTTGCCTTAATCATATTGAAGGTTTAAAGAAGTCTGTTTGGAACCAATAAATACATTCGGTACAACTTTGCACCTTCAAAACTGTGTACACATACTTGAAAGGTTTGAACTTYTTTTTTAATGTGATTGCATTAGTCATATATTTATTCCACTTTTAAGTCGTCTTGAGATCAATGCTTTATTCCACTTTTAAGTCKTCTTGAGATCAATGCAACAAGAGATCATAGATATTTAAATCAAATTAATTTGTAAGATGCAAATATAACTTTAGGAGAAAGCCATGCATGAAGACCATGTAGCCATGGAGTCAACATCAACAAAGGAAGTTTAGAAAGGGTTTGCGGAACAAAACAAGATCAGATACAGTCCTCGAACAGCATTCCTCTTCCCTCTTGTCCAGTTACTTCAAAGGAGAAAGAGCATGCGCCAAGAAAATGCGCACGAAAAAGAAAAAGAAAGTGAGAACAGCCAGCCTGGCAGGAAGGGATACGGGGTAGAACGCATCAACAAAGGAAGTCCACAACAATCTCGATTAGTCATCCCATCATCGTCTTCCAAAAGTTGGACAACATTCTTTGTTAATAAAGTGACGTGATGTGAAGTGAAATGATGACTCCTCATCCACTCCACACTTTTTTGTCCGTTCTATTTGTGGAATGGATTCACCGAACACAAACTTCAACATGCGTTCCAACACAACCTCAACTATATTTCAACTACATTTCTTGGGCATCAAGTACATTATGCGTTCCAACACAGCCTCAACTACATTGCTTGGGCATCAATTACATTGAATTGTGTGAATTGATATAATATGTATTTTTTATAAAAGGAAAAACATTGAAAATTGTATTGTACGTAGCAAATTCATTTATACATTTGTATTCTATTAAATAGGTTGTATATCCTTAAAATACATTTATGTCATAGTTAACCTATTATATAGGTTGATGTATTTATTAGATTACACAATATTAAATTCATTTATACATTTGTATTCTATTAAATAGGTTGTATATCCTTAAAATACATTTATGTCATAGTTAACCTATTATATAGGTTGATGTATTTATTAGATTACACAATATTATATAGGTTGTATGTATTCTATTAAATAGGTTGTATATCTTTAAAATACATTTATGTCATAGTTAACTTACTATATAGGTTGATGTATTTATTAGATTACACAATATTATTATATAGGTTGATGTATTTATTAGATTACACAATATTATTATATAGGTTGATGTATTTATTAGATTACACAATATTATATAGGTTGGATGTATTTATTAGGTCACACAACACATGGTATAAGTCTTTTTCTCAAAATGAGTGGAGTATAATAAGCTTATGTGAATAAGATAAGTTTGTCTTGGTATTAATGAATGAAGTAAGTACTTTTGAATAGGGTGTAATTTATCCTCTTCTTTCCAACAATTGGCACACATTAGAGCAAGTCTTGTGTCTTGATGGTTGAAGTATCGAGTTATTTTCATCTTGCTCCCATCCCACACATATAAGATTGAAAAAAAAATCATATTTAATTTTAACAACGCCAATGGCTAACATGACTACCAACATAGTTCATATCTGCACTCAATAACACCAATGTACATGAAGGCTACCAATACAACTTGTTTATAGCCAATGTGACTACTAACACCATTGATCTATGCTCTTAACATCATTTGCGGCAAACCTATCTATCTACGCAACTCATATTAGTTCTTTAGAACATTAATGGCCAATAAGGCTATCAATAGCCTCATGATTTATGCTCAAAATGATAAACACGAATACTTGTCACTGCGCATTTACACTCCCAACAACACCATTAGCCAACATTAACTACCAACAGAACTCATTTACCTTAAAAATACACCAATAACCAATGTAGTCACTAAAACAACTCATTCATTCCATAATAACATTGCAAATGTAAAACCTAGCCATAAATAATTCTACTCAATTTTGATACCTTTTAAAATCCAAATTCTCAAGTATGGAGAACACCAAACACATATCTATTATATTCTTATATGACCTACTCAAGGTGTTACTTTCAACCCCAACTTGACTTAAGAGAAACTTGCACATGCCATCTCATCATTGTGGATAATTTTTCCTAACCCTCCTGATAATATTGATATTGAGGCACTTAATTTGCCTTCAAAATATACTAATTGAAATAAATTAAAGCAATATTATCTTATAAAGAGAATTATTGTTGTACTTAGATAAGCAAGTGCACTATATAGCTTCTTGGGTGCAAGAGATTTGTCACATTAACAAATGGATGATGTTAATTTTTTTTTAATATTTATTATGTCAAAAAAAAAGTTATCTTTAATTACCGTTATATAGATAGGAAGTGATTAGCTTTACCTGGTTGAATTTCCTTGGATTAGGCACACTAGTCTATTTTAATGGGGTTATTAGGGATACCATCCACAAATATGGGGAAACATATCTTAGGCTTCCCCATGAAGTTTGTTATAAATTATCTTAACTTTACATATTTAATAATGAGAAGTTTAACCTTTGATTATCCCTCTTAATGTTTAATAAATTATAGATTAAAATGGATTTACATTAATTAAATGTGAAAAGTTTAAGGTTTACAATATTTTGATAATATTTATATTTAGGTATTAGTTTAAGGTTTACAATCTTATAGGTTAACTTGAATGGTAAATGCTCTAATGTCGAAATTCACAATTAAAAAAGGTTACTTTGATTGGTAAATGCTTTTAAAAATTTACAATAAAAAAAGTTCACAATAAAAAAAAAAAGGTTAATTTGATTGATAAATACTTTACAATAAAAAAAAGGTTAATTTGATTGATAAATACTTTGTGTCAAAATTCAAGTTCACAATAAAAAAAAGGTTAATTTGATTGATAAATACTTTACAATAAAAAAAAGTTTACAATAAAAAAGGTTAATTTGATTGATAAATACTTTGTGTCAAAATTCATAATAAAAGGAGAAATTTAAAATTAGTGAAAAAAAATAAATAAAAATAAAGCTTGTATAAATTAATTAATTTATTTATTTAAAAAAAATAAATTTGAAATTTGAAATTTATAAATATTAATTAATTTTTAATATTTATTAAAAATATATATTTTAAAAATTCAACATATTATAAGTATATGTGTTGAAGCTTATGTGTAAAATATTTTTTTTCAATATTTTAGATGGACACTTCACTTATTTTTAAGGATGAATAGCAATAAAGATGGAAAATAGATGGACACTTCACAAGGATAAATGACAATAAAAATGGAAAATAGATAGACACTTTACTTATTATTAAGGATGAGCACCTATAAAAATGAAAAATACAACTGCATAAGAAGCTTAAAGTGAGCAACTATAAAAATGAAAAATACAACTGCATAAGAAGTTTAAAGTGTTGAAAATATAGAAAATATTGATCATAGAAATACAGAGTAATATTGATTTGAAAGGAATACACTCTAAAATATTTTAGAGAAGATAGAGTAGATAAATAAAATTAAAAAAATGAAAATAATTAAAATAAAAGATGAAAGTGAATAAAAATAAATAGGAAATAAAAAATAAAATTATAAAATATATTACTATTTTTATTAATGATATTAAAATTCTTTCACTTTTACAATTTTTTTAATAAATTTAATGAAATTATATTAAATTATACTAAAAATTTTGATTTCACAAAAACAAAACAAAAATTTAATTTTATTAAAATTAAATATAAGGTAAGATGTCGAACACAAACCGGCTCTGCAAGGTTTAGGGTTTTCATGCTCTAGATTCCCTTCTACCCTCACCACCTCTGACCTCCTCTGTACATGCCGATCTCTTCTGCTCTGTGACTCTGTTCACCACAAAAAAATAGGAACAAAAGGTGGGGTGAAAGCCCCCTCTTACCGTAATGCCGCAGCAAACGACCCGGAGAACTCTCGAGTATGTCGCCTGTCCTTTGAGCCGCCTTTGCACATGCGAGAACAATACCTGCAAGAAGAAATGGATGGAAGCAAGGAATCGAATATGGATGCAGAGTCCTTGCATCCAAAAGTAGCTTGGGTCTGGGTACCCGACAAATGTATCCCACAAGCCCCGATTGCGCTCATGTATGTTATCAAAACCACCAGGATAGGGGAGCATACACAGTTCATGAGGGACCATGCCCTCATAGGCAAATTCCTAGGTCTCTGGCCCTCAGAAAAGGACCTAGCTCGTTGGATCAAGGCGTGGTGGAATCCCAAGGGAGACTATGAGCTCCAACTAAGCTCCAAAGGATTCTTTACAGTAATATTCTACAACCTGGAGGACAAGGACCGGATCTTTGAAGGAGGACCGTATTTCTACAACTCTGCTGGCCTTTATCTGCAATTCTGGACAGATTGCTTCTGCCCAGAAAAGGAAAACTTCGCCTACGCACCGGTATGGATCTGCCTCTATTCCCTAGCTCAAGAGTTTTGGTTAGAGGAAATTTTAATGGGCATAGGTAATACCTTGGGCAAATACGTCAAATCCTTTGAAGCCACAAAACAGAGAAAATACACCTCTTACACAAGGATATGTGTCTATATGAACATCTCCAAAGCTCTACCAAGAACAATTACCCTAGAATACCAAGATGAGGAATGGGCCCAAACCATAGACTATGAACACATCCCTTTCAGATGTAGGAAATGCCATGAACATGGGCACCTTTCCAGAGATTGCCCTCTAAATGCCCCCCTCAAGAAGGAAGCTGAAGAGAAACCAAAGGAAGGTTTCACCCAGGTTCAAAACCGAAGAAGACAAGCTTAAAAGAAACCCACAACCGTCAATGGAAAAAAGAACCCAAATAACAACTCATTTGAAGCCCTTAACCGCCTTCCAGAGACAGAAGAGGTGGAAAACCCCCACAAGACTATGAGGAAAGATCCCAGCAAGTATAAGGAAGATCAGTCGTCACAAAGACATCAGACCCTAGTAAACCAAGCAAACCCACAGACTCACCCAACCTCAAGAAAAGAACTAGAAAGAGAAGAAGACACAGTCATGGAAATGGATGAGCAGGACCTAGCAGAAATCGACCTAGATAGGCTAGAAGAGGCACTCAACAAGAAGGATCTCCAAACCTTACCAGAGGACCAACTCAGGAAAGTTCACAAGGTACTTATGGATTCATCAACAGGGGCTACATCTAGGCTGGGGATCAACATAGACCTAAACCCAGATCCAAGAAAACACCTAAAAGAAAACAAACGGTGGGGCATAAAATCGTCTCACCAGCTAATAAAGGAGGCAGGAAACTATATGATCAACTCGAGACAGATTCACAAGCTCTGAGAGAGCTCCTTCTCCCACCCACCAAACTGTTAACTATGAAGATCCTCACCTGGAATATCAGAGGCCTAAATGGAAGATCCAAGCAAAGGATTCTCTAAAATTGCATCAAAATGGAAGGCCCTCGTATACTCCTGATACAAGAGACAAAATGTGCAGGGAAAACTGCAGAAGACATCCTCAAAAGATGTTGGTGTAAATGCGACTCCTATCAAACAGACTCAAAGGGGGATTTAGGAGGCCTGACCATCCTCTGGAACCTTGCTACAGTCATCCTAGATCAAGGATTCTCCACTCCAAACACCATCACAATGCACTATAGAGCCATAGGTTCGGACAAGGAGGGAATGATTACAAACGCTTATGGACCGCAAAACATCCAAGACAAAGACCTCTTTCTTTAGAGCCTGGCTTACCTAGGTTCCCTAGATGAGGGAAAATGATGGATAGTAGGGGGTGACTTCAATATGATTCTCACGCTGGAGGAGAAAAGAGGGGGGAAAAAATGCCTGGAGCAGGACAACGCAAAATTCCAGGAACTCATAGAGAACCTCAGACTGGTAGACATAGAGAATGGCAATGGCACCTACACCTGGACCAACAAAAGATCAGGTCACCAACAAATAGCATGCAGGCTAGATCACTTTCTCCTCTCAAAAACTCTCCTTTTGGAAGGCCCCCTAGTAGATTCCAACATCCTCCCGAAGACAAGCTCAGACCACTGGCCGATTCAGCTATGGATTGACACTATCGCCACCCCCAAGTTAAAACCCTTCAGATTTGAAAATTTTTGGCTCGCCTATCCAGACTTCCAGGATCTAGCTCGTCACTAGTGGAGCACAACAGAAATACAGAAGGGTACTAAAATGTATTACTTCCAACAAATCTCAAATACTTTAAACAACAAGTGTGCAAATGGAACAAAGAAGTCTTTGGGAACATCTTCCAGGAAAGGAAACTGCTGGAACAAAAACTAGAGGACCTTCAGGGGAAATTCATTCTCTCAGGACACACAATCACTCAACAACAGGAGGAGAATGAAATCAAAAGGCAACTGGAAGAAAGATACAAGCCGGAAGAAATCCTATGGAGACAGAAATCTCGGGTTCAATGGCTCAATGAGGGAGAGAAAAACACCAAATTCTTCCACCGGTCCATGATCCACAGACGCCTAATCAATTGCATTACAAAGATGGAAGACTCATAAGGAAATACCTTGTTAACTCATCAAGAAATATTGCATGAGTTGTCAGACTTATACAAGGATCTCCTCTCAGAACCAACGGTGGACCGTACCTCAGCAATTGAGCGGGTGACCCAAAATATTCCAACTATTATCACCAAGGAACATAATGAGGCTCTCATGACATCAATAACACAAGAAAAAGTGGATTAGACTATTCAGGATCTGCCCATAGGCAAAGCTCCAGGCCCAGATGGCTTCACCACCGGCTTCTTCCACTCCTGTTGGCCAATGCTCGGGGAAGAAGTGTGGCAGCTGGTGGAGGAATCTCACAGCTTAGGCACAGTTCTCCCAGCACTAAATGCCACTTTCCTCACCCTAATACCCAAAGAAGAAAGAGTAACAAACCTGAAGAATTTCAGACCCATAGCACTCTGCAATGTGATCTATAAAATCATCTCCAAGGTCATAGCTCTAAGACTCAAGCCAATACTCCCCTTCATCATTTCCAAGGAGAAATCGGGTTATGTCGAAGGAAAGCAAATCATGGATAGCGTCATACTTGTCCATGAAATCATTCACTTGCTCAAAAGCACCCATACTCCAGGTATGCTTCTAAAACTTGACCTTTCAAAAGCTTTTGACAAATTAAGTTGGTAGTACATGAAAGCTCTTCTTTCAGCTTTCGGTTTCAACAAGGATTGGATCTCTTGGATAATGAACCTCATTTCCTCAACCTTTTTCTCAATCCTCGTCAATGGAGTCCCCTCTCAACCCTTCTCCCCCACAAGAGGAATAAGGCAAGGAGACCCTCTTTCCCCCTTCCTATTTGTCATCATGGTTGAGGGCCTAAGATGCTATATCGAGGCTTCAATTCAAAATGGCTCCCTCCAAGGCCTCCCTCTTCATGGGTTACAATCGGCAGCCTCCCACAACCAATTTGTAGATGACACATTGCTAATGAACACCCCCACCGCGCAAGAAGAAAATAAACTAAGTTCCATCCTCTCTGATTTCAGTGAAGCCTTCGACACCACCTTTAATCTAGCTAAGTCCCAGCTCTTCTTTTTTAATACTCCTGAAGCAATCCAGTAACACCTTTCTCAACTTCTGAACACCCTTGTCTGAACTCTGCCCTCTCGCTATCTGGGACTCCCTCTTTCTGACTCAATAGCCAGAAACATCTCCTGGGACTCTCTCCTACTCTCCATCTCCAATCATCTCAGCAACTGGACCTTTCGTTCCCTCAACCTTCCAGCCAAAATCGTTCTCTTAAAGTCAATCCTTCAAGCCATTCCTTCTTACCTCTTCTTAGCCCTAGCTGCCCCCCAATCTATCATAAATAAAATAAGGAATTTGCAAAGAAAATTTCTATGGCATGGACACAACCCGAACAAAAAATGGGCCCTAGTCAGCTGGGACAAGGTATGCAATCCCAAATCTTCAGGTGGGTTGGGCCTCCGGGATCCTGGAAAATTAAACAACACTATGGGAGCGAGAATTCGATGGAGATGGCTCAAAACTCCAACAAAGATCTGGGCCAAACTCTGGAAATGCAAATATGCATCAAAGCCATCTTATAAGAATGCAGGAGAAAATTCAAGGCTCCAACATTTGGAATGCGGCCTGGAAAAATCAACCACTCATTCAGGAACATGCTTTCTGGGAAGTTTGCAATGGCCAAAATGCCCTATTCTAGATGGCTTCCTAGCAGCAAATTCCACCCCTACAATTGGAAGCAAATCTACAATCCTATGCAAATCACATTCAAGATCTTGCCACTCTCAAAGTGGCAGACTTGTGGACAGATACCCCCAGTAACTCTCCCTGGCGAAGCTAGAAATCAACCCATCAGGAACTCCAAGTTGCAATGGACTGTGACCTACAGCACTGGAAACAAGCAACTTCCCAACGACGAATCCGGAAAATCACAGACCAAGACATTCTCAGATGGGGATACACACCTCATGGTAGCTTCACTCTCAAAGAGGGGTACACTCTACAGGAGAAATTCCAAAATCTTCAAAAAGACGGCATCTGGACAACAATATGGAAATCAAAACTCTGGCCCAAAATCTCTACATTCCTCTAACTTCTACCTTAGAACAAGATCTTAACCTGGGACAATCTTTGAAGACGAGGTTTCATTGCCCCCTCGATTTTCCATCTCTGCCATCTCCAAGCAGAAATCATGGAGCACCTCCTGAACAACTGCCCACTCAGTGAGGACATCTGGAACCAAGCCACTCAGCTCATGAAAAGATCCAAACGAGTTAAAAACATCAAAAGCACAATCAGGGATTGGGGCTCCGGTTCCTTCAAAAGTCCTATCCTAAACAGAACCTGACAACTCTTACCAGGCTTCATAGTTTGGCAACTATGGAAAGAGAGGAACAAAAAAACATTTCATTCCCAATCCTCTCCTCCGACCCTCCTCTGGAACACAATCCTCTTGCATCTCCAAGAAACTCTTCAGCTTCATTTGTGGACCTAGGAAGACTTCCCCATTGATCCAAGTGAGCTCTTGCTCCTTAACTTTTGGGGCTTCTCGTTTTCACACTCCACCCCTCCTCAACAACCCACCCTAAATTCAAAATCCCTCAGTCCCTCTAAATGGCTCCCCCCCCCGTTTGGTTTTCATAAAGTCAACTTTGATGGCGCATCAAAAGGCAATCCAGGTCACTCACGCTATGGAGCGGTCATAAGAAATATCTTGGGCCAAATTCAAAGCCTCATTGCAAAAAATCTTGGATGCGACACCAACAATTCAACAGAAATTTGGGGTCTTATCAAAGGAGTGCAAATGGCTCTAGATCAAAATCTCACCTGTCTAATCATTGAAGGAGACTCCAAAATCATATTAGACTTGGCAACAAAAATCCTGAATGGAAGAGATCCAAGGAAAATCACTCCCAATTGGTGCCTCCTTGGCCCTCTTTACAACTTCCAGACACTTCTTAGACCCTCTCTAACTCTAACTCCCTCTCACATTCGACGAAGTGAAAACAAAGTTGCGGATAGACTGACCAATGCAGGGGTTGATTCTATACAACAGATCATTCTCCACAATTCCAGGCTGTCCCAAAGCTCACCCCTTTGGCTCCAATGCAAGGAGCTTGCCTAGTTGGATGGCCCTAACCCGGAAGGGATGCCACCCTTGAATACTTAGAATTTCTTCTAAGTCAGAAATGATCAGAAGCTCAGGAGAGAGGGAAACCGTAAGCGACAACGCAATAGATCAACAACCGTCAGAAGTAAAGAGCACGAGCTTTACCACTTTGAACGAAAGCGGACTTGCCAAAGTCGCGAAGTCTGGCCCAGACACTCAGAAGTACATGCAGGAGGAGATCAGATATGAACTGTTAGATCTGAGCACGAAGGAGGATACCCGAAGATTCAAGAGCCACAACAATCCTAACCGTCCATTGAAAGATGACACGTGGCGAGAGATTAACGTTTCACTGATTCGCAGATCGAAAAAGCCCGAGGTAAGGGTCGTGAGAACTCGCGAAGTTTGAGCTCACAACTTGATTGAAGTCGTCGATCGAAGGGAGAGTATGGACCATAGATTTGGTCATGGCGGAAGCTCGCAACTCAGGAAGTCAGAGATAGGAGTTGTGGGAACTCGCGGAGCCCGAGTTCGCGAAGGAGATCTGAACCGTCCATTGAAAGAGGGCACGTGGCGAGCAATCAGCATTTTGTTGATTCGCAGACCAGAAAAGCACGAGGTAAGGGTCGTGAGAACTCGCGAAGTCCAAGTTCGCAACTTGATCGCAGTCGTCGATCGAAGAGAGAACGTGAACTGTAGATTTGGTCATTGCGGAAGTTTGCAACTCGAGAAGTCAGAGATAGGAGTTGAGGGAATTCACGAAGATCGGAGATAGAATGTAATTTTGTTACTAGCTGTTCTACCTTCGGATGCAGGCTTTTAGGCTGCATAAATTCTTTGTAATCTTACAATTGACATTAATATAAAGATCCAATTTTATTTACAAAAATATTTAAATTAAATATAACAATATATTTGATATTTCGATTATAATTTAATATCTATAAGTATATTGTTTAAGTCTAATCTTTAAAACTTGAATCGTTTAATGTTACAAGAACACAAAATCTCATATGAATCCATAGTAGTTATAATCATAAGTATATTGTTTAAGTCTAATTTTTAAAACTTGAACCATTTAATGTTACAAGAACACAAAATCTCATATGAATCCATGGTAGTTATAATCAAGGTATACATTAGACATTAAATTGACTTATAAGAACTTTTTTTGGTTTGTATTTGTGTGATAAGGAATCGTTAGGCACTATTAAAATTAAAAAAATATACATACTCTACCCCTATAAAATTCAACATATAACCTTTTAAAAAACACTTTAACTTTAAGTATTAACCCATTTATTATGAAACAAAAAGTATTTAACCCCATTTATTATGAAACAAAAACTTGTGATCAAATTTGGAAACCTTTTTTCACACACTTGTTGGTGTTTCTTCATGCCACGTCGTTCTCCTCAACATGGTAGTATTTGGCTTTCTTTATCACCTCTGTTCTGCATACACACTTTGGTGCACAGAGGATTCGATCACTGGATCGATCAGACTCACAAAATCTCAGGAATCCCAAGTTTCCCATCGAGAAAATAGTGTACAGAATTCAAGCTTTTGCAGTTCGAATCCCGCTCTTTTGTATCCATCAGCTTCAACGCTTTCTTTATGGAATTTGTAATGGATGTCCCTTGAATCTTCCCATGATTCGCAGTGGGAATCACCATCAAAAGCTTCAACATATTCGTCATCCTCCCGGTTATATGACAGATCCGACTCGCCAGAACCACATAGAAACAGTGCCCTGGGCCTTTGCACCTGCGTTTTCGCTTTACCTGGGTAGATCTACTCGTCCAATCCTTGCAACACGTAATCACGAACCAATCGGAACATATCAAAGTAAATCCAACCTTCTTTACCTGCAATTGGTAACATATATACCCATATCGTTTAAATGCCATCGATATACAACAGATGTATGTCCCCTGCTTATGCAAGCTGCAAGTATTAGAATATAAGCACATGATCGATCCCTGTATAAAATAACCAACAAATCTCTGCTAATTTCCGATAAATGTCCATTCCAGCCCATTAATTCTTGTCTGGAGAATTTGAAATTAAGTTCATATAATTTGAAATAAAATTCACATATATTACAATGATTCTGTTATCCATCTAAAAGCTCTTAATTCCACTCAAACATTTCATTTCAAACTTGGGAAGTATAAAATACTGTTAGTATTATTCAGAGCAATGATGGTGCATAGGTAACCAAGCATAAAAGAAAGCCCCTCCCTGTACCCATATTATTGGGTTCACTACAAAACAAGTGTTATCATTGATCAATAGCTATTTTGTGTATGATTATTGTTCTAATATGCAAAGTACATGGTAAATGTAGCAAATTGGATGGTCAATATAGTTTGGAATTCTTATCAAAGTTGTAACTTATCAATCAAAGTTGTAAATGTAAAATTTTAATATATATGCTATGTATAAATTAATGGAATAGTTTGGAACTCTTATCAAAGTTGTAACTTATCAAAATCAAAGTTGTAAATGTAAAATTTTAATATATATGCTATGTATAAATTAGAATGGAATATATAAATGTAAAATTTTAATATATATGCTATGTATAAATTAGATTTTTGAATATATAAATGTTATAGGGTTTTTATACAAATATAGCGCATTTGCGTATGATTATTGTTCTAATATGTGCAAAGTATATGGTAAATGTAGTAAATTGGATGGCCATATTTTTTGTAAGTTTGGAACTCTTATCAAAGTTGTATATATTGTAAGTTTGGAACTCTTATCAAAGTTGTAAATATAAAATTTTAATATATATGTTATGTATAAATTATATTTGAATATATAGATGTTATAGGGTTCTCATACAAATTTAGATAAAAGTCAAATATTAAGGTTAAGGTTAAAGTTAAGTTAGAAAAACCTTATGTTTGTAAATAAATTAGAAAACCTTCAGCAATCATAAAAAGATATACCTCTATGGATTCAAATGTTGTTTATTGACAAAGGGTCAATGGATATGCAACCCAATCCTATGGTAGTGTAATCCCTTGCAATAGGGGGCGAGGGAGCGAAGGGGATGTCACGATGAGATAAGAAAGTGGAAAGAAAGATGGATCCAAAGGAACAAAGAAAAGCCAAAACAAAGAGATAAGAGAAAGAAATGCAACTTAGAAGATTCGGATGGATAATTTGAGAAAATAGGGAGAAGACATTTGAGCAATAGTGATAGGAGAAGAAGGAGAAGGGAATCATTGTTGAGGAGCATCGAGCAAAAGGCCACGCCTAAGGTGTGCACACAAGAGGAAAATGCATTGAAGGGATGCACCCAAATGAAATATCCCAAATAATGATTTGGCTATCTGCCTGAAGTTTCTTTGGGTTTCTAAATGTGGTTTCAAGGATTCTGGATCCACTTTAGTTTATTCTCATAATGATTGGGGTTTTAAGCTTGTTTTCACTGCATGCAAATAGTCATCACTGGGAAAAGGATATTACAGTCCTCCCTCCTAGAATCTGCTCTCCCTCCCATGTAGCATCATCAACTGGCAGACCTCTCCACCTGATCAAAAACTCCCTGATAATTCGACTCCTCAACTTCCGCTCCCTGGCCTCCAAAATCTCCTCAGGGTCCAACTCCAAATGACCTTCCTCATCTAATAGGGGTAACTCCATGGAAGTAGTAATTAGTTGTCCTAAATCCTTTTTAAGGCATGACACATGAAACACATTATAGATTTTATTTCCCTTTGGCAACTCAAGATCGTAAGCCACCTCCCCCACTCGCCTACTAATCCTGTAAGGGCCATATAATCTCGGCTTCAGTTTCTCTGCCCCACTCCTTTTCCATGAAGACTATCTGTAAGGTTGTAGCCTCAAAAATACCAAGTCTCCTTGTTAGAATACAATGGATGTGCTCATTTTACCATTGACAATATCACTATTGTCACCCAACCATAGGTCGAAGAAACCCTCCGAGCACCTTAACCTTGACAGAGAATCACTTCGGAAGAAAACCCTAGGCTAGATAGCCAAACAAAGGGTAGCACACCTTTCCCCAAGGATAGTGCACCAAACAAGAGCTGATCAGATAGTCCAAACCATAACCAAGAGATAGTCCAAGCCAAAACAGAATCTGCTAGCTGCAGTAGGTGCAATGGTAACTCTCCTCCAAACCTGCGCACAAACTGGGCAACTGCAGTGTGCACAAGTGCTGCTATGCAATTCTGAGAATGCCTGCCAGAATGAGGATTAGCCTCCTATATTTATACTGATTTTGGCTAACTGCTTGGGTCGACTTCTCATTCTCGGTATCTATTTACTTAGTATATGATATTTCTTCTGGCCGACTTCTTCTCTTGTAGGCTAATAAGATAATACCAATTATCCTCTTGAGTCGACTTGTCTTCTAGGGTTATTAACCAACTCATTAGGATTTCTTCTTGCTTCCTAGAATATTCTATTCTCGTCAGGTTTACACATGGAGGTAAATACCTCCTGCAGCTACCATAATATCAACACTCCCTCCTAGCTAGGGAAGTATTACAGGTAATGGTCTTGAGCACAAACATACCATTCACCCGGTAGCATCAACATAGTTGTATAGACTATCTCATGACTATATCATGAGCACCATCATCACCATCAGTGTCATCAGCTACATCATCTCTCGAAACCATACTCTATCTGAGTAATCAGACATGATGCTCACTCCACAGAGTGACACAAGAGCCATTCTTCCAATCTAGAAGAGTAAATGTTTTAAACCATTTTCTGTCTGGGAAATATCTGTTCATTGATCATCCATCTAGCTGATAATCATTTTCAACACTGCTGATAGTCTTCAAGGAAATCATAACAATATCATTCAATAGAACACAACTGTGTCTATCCATAATAGTACACAACTACAATCCAGTGGTACACTACCACACCAAGTAGCACACAGGTACTTGATCAAACAGTGGAACACATCCACCACAGTAGTATACATCTACTTTCTAGAGACATACAGTCTTCATAACAATCATCTGATATCAACCTGCACAGAAACAATGTTATGATATAAAATGAATCATCTGGGCCATTCTTCCACTCACATCTGTGATATCTTGGAAGAGCATCTGCCCTTAGAAGGCCAGACATCAATAATGAGCTATCTGGACTATTCTTCTCAAGCAAGGAAGAATAACTTTCCTGATTTCTGAGCCTGGACCATTCCCTGCCCTAGGCCATTCCTCCGACACTAGACAAAGTGTAACCTAGAGAGAATGAGTCTGCCCTAAGGAATGTCTGTCCCTAATTGTTGAACCTGGACCATTCCCCACCCTGGGCCATTCCTCCGACACTAAACAAAGTGTAACCTGGAGAGAATGAATCCGCCCTAAGGAATGACTGTCCGGACCATTTCCTAAGGAAATGAATGTCTTGCACCAACCTCCAAAATGGACCATTCCCCATGTTAACCACAATGGGAAATCGCTATCCGGCGAGGCGGACCAGTCTTCTTGAGTAACCCTCAAGAAGAGAGACTGCCCTAAACCATTCCCCATGTTAACCACAATGGGAAATCGCTGTCTATGGTACATCAACAATCTATCGAACCATTTTCATTACGAAAATGACCATTTGATCTGGACCATTTTCTGAACTGGAAAATGCCTGTCTGTAAAAAAATCTCAAACCACTTTCCGAACTGGAAGGAAACTGCTCATCCTGGACCATTTTTCGAACTGAGAAATGACTGTCCATAAATCAATAACACATCAGTGCTCCCTCCCAACCTGGGATTCATCTCTTCCTTTTTCAATAAGGAATTCATCTCCACGAGCTTCAGCTTGAGTACGCAAACTCTTTCATTTTGGACAGAAGATTTACCAAAATATCTGCTTATTTGCTCATCTGTGGAGACATGTATTGGAAAACCACTTTCTCCTTTCTGGACTTCATCATAAAGAATGTAATGCTTGATCTCAAATGTACTTCGGTTTTTCTGGAACACTAGTTTTCTCTGAAGTCTTCATATAACTCTGATCAATAAAGTATATCATTGTTGGATTGCTCTTTGTTTCTTGCTAGCTCACAACATCGTGACAAGGGTCAGACTGGAACATATCCAAGTGGTACTTCTTCGGCCATCAAGAGAGTTTGTCATGGATTGGCAATCCATCATCTTGAACTTCCGAGTAATCATTTTGATATGATATCTCTATTATAGAAAATCTTCACCACACTTCTGCTGTGCACTTGGAGGTTCTCCACCAAGTTATCTTCTGCCATCTTCATACAAGGGTCTCTTTTTGGCATGTCTCAAAGTCTTGAGGTTGCTCTTCATACGCTCTTTGTTCAATTGCTCTGGAGAACAGTCTTTGCATTCATTTGATGTAGAACTCCAACCCATGGATATTGCGGATGATATAATGACTCATGTAGAGGCATGTCTGGTGTACTGGAACAAGTAATCATCATAGTCTTCTCCCTTCATCTGGGAGAACCTCTAGTTATGGATCTTGCAATGCTTGCATATATACACTGTTCTTCATCACAACTTTTAGTTCCTCTGCTTGATTTCTTTTAGTGAGTTCATATCAGGCTGGTAATCTTGTGATTTTTAATACAATGACTGGTTGTTCTGGCTTCTCTTTCTTTCTTGGAATATTCATGTTCTTCCTGATGTTTTTCTTTAGATCTTGGGTCCATGGAGTTTTCTATAGATTCCATGCTYTGAAGATTTCAGCTTCTTCCTTTCATCGTAGGATCATGAATGTGGATGGATAACCAGGGATACTTTAAGGATTATTTTTGAAGAAGGCTTCTTCTAAAGTCAAACTGAACACGTATTGGTTTTCATGGCTTCTACCATGGATATATACTTCATCATATTCAATGGATCATAGGATTAGATCCCTCCTAATCCTTGCTTCATGTATGAGTACATGCTTTTATTTTGGAAGTATATAATCAACTCCCTAACATAATCCACGCTTCCGTCCTTATTGCCTTCTGCAAGGTGTCATAAGTCTTTCTCTAGTTTCCTCTTGATTGTTGACTTCTTTCTATCTTTACTTCTTCTAAGTCTCTTCAGGATTGATTTTGATTTTGGCTTGTCTTGTAATAGATTCCACATGATTTGTTTGATGTATTTCATCCTTTCATGTGTATTATCTGACTTGTATAATGATAGCAATCCTTATCTTGTTGTTCTTCCATAGGTATAGTTCTTCTTGGGACATATTATCTTCTAAGAGATACAAGATATGTACAGAGACTATGCAAACAAGATATGTACAAGAAATATTGTTACCTTGTCTTTAGAAGAAGAAGTCTGTTTTATCCTGCTTGGTCTTCTTAGTAGGTTCCTTTTCTTCGGAAACTGATTCTTCGTGTGTCCCCTTCCTTTTCTTTATCTCGGGACAATGATTCTTGTAGTGACCATACTTTCGACAGTTGAAGCATTGTATTTCTAAAATTTCTTTCTCTTGATTTGGCTTCCTCCTTGAACCAAACTTCCTTTTGTTCCTGAAATTCTTGAATCTTGCTGTGAAGGCTTGATCATCGTACTTATTTTGGGGTTTCTCTTTTTCCTTGATCCTGGATTCTTCTTGAGCACAACAAGTCCAGAGTTCTTCAAATGTAGGATACTCCTTCCTTGTGTTCATGCTTGCGGCAAATGCATCCCATGTCTTGGGAAGACCATTGAGTACTATGTTTACCAATTCCTTCTCTAAAATGATCTCTTCAATAGCTTATAGTTGATCTCTTAACTGAGATATCCTCACAAAGTATGATGTTATGCTCTCATCATCATTCATCTTCATGTCACGGAGCTCATTCTTCAGACTCATTATTTGTCCAATGTTTCTGACTGAGAAGAGGTTTGTTAAGGCATCGTACATCTTATTCGATGAGTCTAGGTGGGAGATGTAGGGTATCAAGTGGTATTTTATAGATTCCACTACGATACTCATGGAATTGATGTCACCGTCTTTGAGCTTCTCCATAACTGCAACGTTCTGCGGTTCTTTCTCTTTTCCTTCTTCAAATTCTAGTTCCACGATCTTTCCTTTCACGATATCCAACACTTTATTCTTGGCAAGGATGAGGTCAATCCTTGTCTTCCATGCTCTAAAGTTAGAAGCTCCATCTAACTTGTTTTCTGACTTCATAGAGTAAGTCATGGCTGCTTTAACTTGGTCAACCCTAGATTTGACCAAAAGCCAAAATTGACGTCTTGGCTTGCTGAGAGTACTAGATGATGCGCTAGGCTAGGGCACACTGGTCTATCCGGAAATTAGGTCAATCCCTTCACTTAAGGTACCTCAACAAGAGGGTTAGGGTTTTTGCAACTGCACCTGCTAGTAACCCTAGCGACATTGCTTTGGTGACTGCTCCTGCTAGAAACCCTAGCGACAGTTCTTCAACGAGCTTAATATCCTTATGGCTATGCTCCCTTCTAGTGGTTAGACTGAATGAAAGAGGTGTGGGCCCATAACCTGTTAGAATATAATGGATGTGGTCATTTTACCATTGACAATATCACTATTGTCACCCAACCATAGGCCGAAGCCACCCTCCGAGCACCTTAACCTTGATAGAGAATCACTCCAAAAGCAAACCCTAGGATAGATAGCCAAACAAAGGGTAGCGCACCTTTCCCCAAGGATAGCGCACCAAACAAGAGTTGATCAGATAGTCCAAACCATAACCAAGAGATAGTCCAAGCCAAAATGGAATCTACTAGCTGCAACAGCTGCAACGACAACTCTCCTCCAAACCTGCGCATAAATTGGGCAACTACAGTGTGCACAAGTGCTGCTCTGCAATTCTGAGAATGCCTGCCAGAATGAAGACTGGCCTCCTGTATTTATATTGATTCTGGCTAACTGCCTGGGCCGACTTCTCATTCTGGGTATCTATTTACTTAGTATATGATATTTCTTATGGCCGACTTCTTCTCTTGTAGGCTAATAACCTAATACCAATTATCCTCTTGAGCCGACTTGTCTTCTAGGGTTATTATCCAACTCATTAGGGTTTCTTCTTGCTTCCTGAAATATTCTATTCTTATCAGGTTTACACGTGGAGGTAAATACCTCCCGCAACTACCATAATATCAACACTCCCTCCTCGAAGATGCACTCGACCCAATGCTTATCTGTGTATATATTTTGTTGATTATGGGTTTCCTGTAAATTCTACTGAAGGATCTTGAGGATCTCTTAACACTCATGTATCCATTCTTTGGCTTTGGGAGCCTTGTTGTCCCCAAATACAACATCTACAAATGATGGAGAATTGTATCAATACAATGCTCTGAAGGGTGTCATCCCAATGGACATGTGATAAGTAGTGGTATAACAATGTTCTCCCATGTGTAACCACTTAGTCCATGCTCAATGCTGGCCCCCGACAAAATTTCTTAGATATCCTCCCACCCACTTGTTTACAATCTCGGTCTTTCCATTCTTCTATGGATGATAGTTGGTGCTCGATGTCAACTTTGTACCTACTAACCTGAACATCTCCTACCAAAAAGCGTTGATAAATCGGTTGTCCCTGTCACTGACTGTGTACCTCGACAATCCATGGAGTTTGAAAACCTCCCTAAAGAAAAACTGTGACTTGTGTTGCCTTGTAATTTGAAGGTATCGCAAAAAAATGTCCAAACTTGGTCAATATGTCGACCACTACATAAATACAGTCTCTACCCTTCACCTTGGGTAGGCCCGTGATGAAATCCATCGAAATGCTCTCCCATTTCTGCT
Source organism: Picea mariana (assembly GCA_032191745.1). NCBI lineage: Eukaryota > Viridiplantae > Streptophyta > Pinopsida > Pinales > Pinaceae > Picea > Picea mariana. The sequence continues at coordinate 198,216 of JASDQU010103665.1, forward strand.
CTGGGATGGGTAACAGCTGAAGTAACCCTATAGGTTGTGTATGCTCTGACTTGTTCTACTGACAAGTCACACACTCTCTGACATGCCTCAACACATCATCTTTGAGAACCTTCCACGAGAATCTCTCCTTGATTTTCCTATAGGTTTTAAAATGCCCTTGATTCCCTGCTAGTGGCGAGTCATGTGTTGCATTCAAAATCTTCTTTTTGAGCTCAGATTCTGGAACCAAGTAGATTTCATATTTATAGAATATGACATCATATAAGACTTGATATTTTTCATCCTGTACATGTCCATCCATCACCTCACAAGAAAATTGGTTTTTGAAGTACTCTACCAATAAGTGAGCTTTCCAATCAACTGATATCTCTAATAATGACAACACGTTGGTCTCCAGGATAATGCACCTGCCACAATATTCTTCTTTCCTTTAACATACTCGATGTCAAAGTCATAATATTGGACCTTGGTGACCCACTTATGTTGTCTTTCGCTGAGGTATTTCTTATACAAAAAGTACATCAAATTGTTATGATCAGTCTCCAACACCAATTTGTTGCCCACTAGATATTGTTTGAATTTTTCCAAGGCATCCATGATGGCAAGCATTTCCTTGTTATATATAGGGTAGAGCCTTTCGGGCTCTCTGAGTTTCTTTCTCTTGAAATATATGGGGTGGCCGCCCTGCATCAACACTTCTCCTATCCCCTCTCCTGACGCATCACACTCCAATACAAACGACTAATTGAAATCAGGTAGTGCTATCACTGGGAAAGTGCTCATCACTTCCTTCATCCTGTCAAATGATTTATGTGATTCCTCGGTCCAATTGAATGCTCCTTTCTTGGTGAGGTATGTGAGTGGTATTCCCAATTGTGAAAATCCTTTCACAAACCTTCTGTAATAACTGTACAACCTGAAGAATTCTCTCAACTCTGTGAGTGTCTTGGGTGTTGTCCAATCCAAAATGGATTGAATCTTTTCCAGATGTACCTGAACCCCCTATGTGTTGATGATGTGGCCTAGGTACAATATCTCTGTCATGCCAAATTATCACTTCGAATCCTTGGCATATAATTATTGTGACTGCATAATACTCAACACCTCGTCTAGATGTCTCATGTGCTCCTCCCAAGTCCTGCTACAAATGAGTATATCATCAAAGTAAACCAATAGGAATTTCCTCAAATGTCTGTTGAAGATATGGTTCATGCAAGATTGGAATATCGCAGGGGTGTTGGTCAACCCAAATGGCATGAACAAAAACTCAAAATGACCAAAGTGGCATTTGAATGTTGTCTTCTCAATGTCCTACTCACTGATGTTGATTTGATGATAACATGAGTGAAGATCAATCTTCGAGAAGTAGACGAATCCATGCAACTTGTCCATAAACTCATCTATTCTTGGAATGTGGTACCTATTCTTTATTATTTTCTTATTTAGTGCACAACAATCAATGCACATTCTCATAATGCCATCCTTCTTCATGACTAGAAAAAACTAAAGAAGAGAAGGGACTAGAGTTGGGCCGGATATGCCCCATCTCAAGCAATTCCTTGATTTCTTTCTCAATCTCATCCTTAAACCTTTTATGATGTATGTAAGGTATTGTGATCACTAGTATAGCCCCCTCCTCCAACTCAATAGTATGCTCAAACCCTCTATTAGGAGGTCACCCTAGAGGAATCTGTCCAAAAACCTGCTCATTATTCCTCAACAATGCATGTATCTCTGTGTGGTACCTCTTTTTTCCATATGATGATCTCTGCGTAGTGATCAAGTACTCAGTTAAATATTATACATCACCATTCCTGAATATTCCCTCCATCCTCTTTGTTGAAACTGTCCTCGGTTTCCCATTGAATATTCCCCTCAACACCACCTTCTTACCCTCGACATCTCTGAATCCCATCTCCAAAGTCCAATAGTTCATGGTGATCTTGCCCAACGAATATAGACACTAGACCCCCAAGACTATATCTGTATCAGATAGGTCAACTACATAAAAAACATCGGTCACTGAGTAGTTGCCTAATTTCAATTCCAGATTCAGAATTTGGTCTAGACAGGTCATGTTGTAGCCATCTTCTACTACTACGTTGAATCCCTCGAACTCCTTTGTCTGTAAGCCTCTCCTGGCTTGAATAATTGCACAACCTGAAGAATCCTCTCAACTCTATGAGTGTCCTGGGTGTTTTCCAATCCAAAATGACCTGAATATTTTTTTGATGTACCTAAACCCCCTATGCATTGATGATGTGGCCTAGGTACAATATCTATGTCATGCCAAATTCACACTTCGAATCCCTGGCATATAATGATTGTGACTGCATAATACTCAACACCTCGTCTAGATGTCACAGGTGCTCCTCCCAAGTCTTGCTATAAATGATTATATCATCAAAGAAAACCAATAGGAATTTCCTCAACCGTCTGTTGAAGATATGGTTCATGCAAGATTGGAATACCGTATGTGTGTTGGTAAACCCAAATGGCATGACCAAAAACTCAAAATGACCAAAGTGGCACTTGAATGTTGTCTTCTCAATGTCCTACTCACCGATGTTGATTTGATGATAACCTGAGCGAAGATAAATCTTCGAGAAGTAGACGACTCCATGCAACTTGTCCATCAACTCATCTATTCTTGGAATGTGGTACCTATTCTTTATTATTTTCTTATTTAGTGCACAATAGTCAATGCACATTCTCATAATTCCATCCTTCTTCATGACTAGAAAAACTAAAGAAGCGAAGGGACTAGAGTTGGGTCGGATATGCCCCATATCAAGCAATTCCTTGATCGTTTTCTCAATCTCATCCTTAAACCTTTTAGGGTGTATGTAAGGTATTTTGATCACTAGTATATCCCCTCCTCCAACTCAATAGTATGCTCAAACCCTCTGTTAGTACGTCACCCTAGAGGAATCTGTCCAAAAACCTACTCATGCTTCCCCAACAATGCATGTATCTCTATGTGGTACCTCTTTTTGCCATATGATTATCTTTGCGTAGTGATCAAGTACTCGGTTGTGTATGCTACATCACCGTTATTGAATATTCTCTCCATCCTCTTGTTGAAACTGTCCTTGGTTTCCCATTGGATATTCCCCTCAACACCAACTTCTTACCCTCGACATCTCTGAATCCTATCTCCAAAGTCCAGTAGTTCATGGTGATCTTTCCCAATGAATATATCCACTAGACCCCCAAGACTATATCTGTATCAGATAAGTCAACTACATAAAAAACATCGGTCACCGAGTAGTTGCCTAATTTCAATTCTAGATTCAGAATTCTATCTAGATGGGTCATGTTGTAGCCATCTTCTACTACTATGTTGAATCCCTTGAACTCCTTTGTCTGTAAGCCTCTCCTAGCCACCAATGATGCATCAATAAATTTGTGGGTCGCCCCACCATCCACCAAGGCTGTGACTCTCTGCCTCTGAATGACTCCCTTGATCTTGAGGGTGTCATGTTGGGGAACTCCTGATAGAGTCGCTATGACACCACTCTTAATTGGCATACATGGCTTTGTCTCTTCACGTGGAGATGCCCCCATATGTGGTTGTGTCCTCTCCCCTGGCAATGCCTCATGAGGATGCTACTCTCATGAGTTGTTGGAATTATTGTCATGTGTAGGTCCTACTATCTCCTCCTCATCGTTATCTGATACCATCTCTATATAATGGACCTTGCCTTTTCTCATGCACTTGTGGCCTAGCACCAAAGGCTCTTTACATGTGAAGCAAAGTTTCTTCCTCATTAACTCTTGTCGAGTTTCATCATCAAGCTTGTCCTTCCCTTTCCACTCCCTCTGAAGGGGTTTTTAGTCTTTTCCTCTCTGTGGGATGAAGGGTTTGGGAAAGTTCTTGTGCTTCGACACTGTATCCTCCATGTCTCTAGTGCATATGATAGTATCCTGCAATGTGTGTGGTTTGAATTCTTTCACCCATCCTCTCAATGGTTCTAAGAGCCCCTCGGTGAACAACATAATCAAGCGCTAATCTAACACATATGATATTGTCACTACCAATCTCTGAAAGTCTATAATGGATGCTTCAGTTGACCCTATCTGTCACAACTGTGCCAAATCTCTAAAGTGAATCTTTGGATCCTTTTTATCAAAGTGATCCATAATCTTATTTGTGAACTCCCTGTAAGTTGTAATGTGATTGTAACCAAAGGTCACCAATTTTTGATACCACCACTTGTGGGCCTCCCCCTCAAGATGCAAGGTGGCAAAATTGATGGCTTCTGATTCAAACATCTGGTTGAGTTGTAAATATGTATCAAGATTTTTCAYGCATGCTTTGGCTAAGCATCTAAGAGCCATCAAAGGAGGGGATTTTTAGTTTCCCAACCTTCCTAATGAAATCAATATTATGTTGTGCTCCTTTTGACAAGTATCTGGGTCTATTTATGTACTTTATGGTACAGAACACCTATAAACTCATATATACATGAAACTCTAAACCTWKWGCCATATAATMTCTCCTGTACTCTGTGAAATTTTATGTTYGTTGTCCCTGTCCCTGGTTCCCTGTCTATTTTCCTCCTTGGAAGTGAGGGAAAAGTGGTCTAGGAATTTTTCTCATTGATGTAGTGTAAGTGCGAGTAGGTGACTGACTGTCACTGGTCCATGCTACGTTCTCGTTGGAACAACTCWCTCCACCTGCGCCACTTGCACCGATGTTACACATGCTACTTTGAATTGCCTGTGTATTGGCTACCATTTGTGTAATAGCCTACATCATCACATCCTGGCCCCTGGCAGGGTCATTTAGTATCCTCAATGTATTTTACAATGGTGGGGCTTGGCCATTTCCTCTGTCTTCTAGATGTTCATGCCTATCACCCATTTCTTCTTCTTCCTCTGTTTCTATCTCTGAACTAATATGGATCTCTTCCTCGGCTTCGGTCTCTGAATCAATGTGGAAAGGATTATAATCCTCTCTCTGTCTTTGTTTCTTCCTTTCCCTTTCTGTCCTCTCTCGGGTATGTGATGTACTTGTCTCCAATGTGTCCTCTTCCCTTTGGATAGTGTTCACCATATCCCGAAATCATGAGTTATTTTACTCAGAGGCTGGAAAGATATCCAACTCTAGTACCACTAAAATATCCCAAATACTGATTTGGCTATCTGATTGAAGTCTCTTTGGGTTTCTAAGTGCGGTTTCAAGGATTATGGATCCGGTTTAGTTTATTCTCATAATGTTTTGGGTTTTAAGTTTGTTTTCACTGCATGCAAATAGTTTTGTTGCCGAAACAATGGTCTTTATTGCAATAATGGTAAAGACTAAAATTAAAATAAATGGACTATAAGAAAAACATTTCCAAACTGCTCAAAATTCTTCAAATTGTTCTTTATAAGTATAGATCTACATGCATGCAAAGGAAATACCAGATCTGCTACATGTGAGTGTGAGTTTGTTGCATGAAAGTCCAGATATGTTTTTGGATGGAAGATACATTGCATGCACAATGAAATATGTTGCATGCACTGAGAATATGTTGCATGCAATGGAAATACGCTGCAAATGTTGTCATTGATGAATGATGAATCTCCTGTGGATAGAACTGCTACATGCGAGTAAAGGAAATACCATATCTGCTACATGAGAGTGTGGATCTGTCACATGCAAGTCTAGATATGCTACTGGATGGAAGATATGCTACATGCAGGGTGAAATATGTTACATGCACTGAGAATACGCATATCTGATGTTGTCTGATGGGATAGTGTCCCTCCTCAACCTCCATGCCTCCCTATGGATCAATCCTGTAACTCCCAATCTGACTGATGTGAATCCCTCTAAATGGATCCAATGTTGTATATGCTGCAATCTTGAAGAACGATGGAGAATATGGATGATCCTCCTTACTAACCAGGGTGTGTCTTCCAACACTAAAATCAATCATTGTGGTGGTTTCTCCCTAGAAATCCACAAAAATCCACAAAGTCACATGAATTCTCTCTGAAATCCAATTCTCAATCTCAATATTCGATAATGAGAGGAATTAGGGTTATCCTCCCCTTTATACTTGATTCCCATTCTAATTCCTCATTCACTTTATTTAATTAAAGTGACTTTTCCTAAGTTTTGACTTTAATTATTCTTTTAAGCCACTTAATCACCTTTCTTCCACTTTATTACTTAATGTCACTTTCAACTTAGGCTTTTCTGGTATATGGCACTAAATAATTCTTTTATTCTCTTTTTCTCCCGACTATAGCCTACGGAAATTAATATAGGCTATTGAGTCGCTCCTCCTGGAGTCATCACTGGGAAAGGGACATTACACCAAAGGAATGACGAAATAGGAGAAGGTAGTGAAGATGTCAAACCCTGGTGGAGAATAAGTTTGAAAGATGAATCGACCAATGAGGTGGAGATTACTTCAAATGAAGATTGTTTTCTGAGCAATATAGAAGAGGGGTTTATAAAAGATGAAAATGCTTTGGCATTGGCAAAAATAGTGGCTCGAATAAGAATAAAAGAAGGCTCTGGATCCCATCAAGAAGTTGTTGCAAAGAATGAGGTAGTACACTCCCCTTTGGAACCACCTCCACACATAGTTCATCTAAGGAAGAAGAAAGTTCAATAGACACAAAGGTGAGAAATATAGTACAACAAAAGACAATAGTGATATCAAATAATAAAGGATTAATAGTAGTGAGAAACTTGATTTTTTCAATGTCAAGAACTACAAAAAACAATGTGATAAGACTCCCCGTGTTCCATGGAACTAGGAGATGTGATGTTGAACAACACTAGTTTACTTGTGAGGTTATTTGGACTGTCAATAAGATGGAAGATGGCGCAATCAATATCACACAGTTGGAGACCACTTTCAAAGATAGGGCTCTGTAGTGGTATATGAAGTATAAGAGTAATGTCGCAGTATGACATACTAGAACTTTGAATGAAACAAGGAAATATTTAATTAAATAATTTCAGAAGCCAAAGTAAAAAATGCAATGCATTTCAAAGATTAAGGAGACAAAACAAAGGGTTGATGAGGCAGTATGATATTATGATAAGAGATTCAAAGTCTTCTTGGGAAGGTTTAATTTTCAAATCTAATATGTCCAACATAGATAATGGTTTATTGTTGGAATACTTCTCCATATAAAGATCCCTCTTATTTAGCAAATATCAACACACAAAAAGAAGGAGATTGCAATGTTCCTTGAGTCAATAGGAGGATATGTCTAGTCTTAATCAGGCTTGGCACAAGTGCAGAACCAATTGGATACGTTACTAATCAATTACATGAGATGTCTAAATGGAAGGTAGTGCGCGAATGAATATGGTGCACTATGTGCGAAACATAGATACACCCTAGAAATGAATGTCTGATACTTGAAAACTACAATGTGATAAGCACATTGAATCCATTCCCCACTCAAGAAAATCATGATTGGTGCAAGATTTGAAGAACCTAGGGGCATTATCTGTCTTGATGTTTGAAGTTACAGAAGTACCTGACAACAATGAATACCCCCTTCCATGAATTTTTTAAATCCACGAGCCATGATGTTAACAATTGCAGAGTGCTAGAGTTGATGAAAGAGCATAAAACAAATGCATATTGCATGCATAGAATGGGGGATAATGTGGGAAATGGATGTGGAAGATCTAAAGCAGGATACAAAGGTCAAGGATGAGGAGGATCACCCACCTATTACAATTGTGGGAAGATAGGACATGTTTCTATTCCAAACACTATGTTTTGTATAGACTTTCTCATAGCATTGAGCATGAATGTGAAGATTGTCCAAAGCTAATAGAAAAAAGGGAGGAAAAGAAGAGTCAAGTTTGAAATGTTGTATTAATATTATTTCTAGGAGGCTGACATAAATGTTGAAGAGATGGATAGTAAGGTTGGAAGATGGTGTACCTATCTCTACCCCCTTTCCTAATAGACATATTAGGAATGTTAGGAAGAAATAGAGGCTAGACAAAGAATTTAAAATGACCATGGAACTGGGAGGATATGAAGTGTGGTATATGATGTTGAATCTCAATTTTGATGTCAATATTGTTCCAAAGAAGTATTGGGAATTGGTGGGAAAATCAAAGCTGATTTGGTCACCCATCTAGTTAAACCCAAGTAATCAGTATAAGATTTATCATATCAAACACGTAGAGTAGTTGGAAGTAAACATTGATGGTGTAAATACTACAATTTATTTTGAACTAATAGAGATCGTGGATAAGAAGGATCCCTATCATGCATTATTGGGGATAGACTGGGGAAAATTTCATTTGAGATCGAAGAACTGTGTGTGGTAACACCTTTGGATCCCACTAAAGGAAAAGGGTTCACTAAACTTATTAGTGAGAATGGTCAAATCTCGATCTTGGAGAATACCTACAACATCACTACATGGAAATAATACTACATAAATCCTATTGTAGATGGGAAGCCAAGTTGCAGGAGCATCAACTCTTTTGATACAAACTTAGAATAGGAACTAGAAATATGAAAGATACGAGGGTATGAGATGTTTACAAGAAGGTGTACATATATTGAGAATTCAATATGTTGGATTGGAATGGATATGTGCAAGCTTGAAGGTGTGCATATGTTGAGAAGTCAGTATTTTGGATTTGAACTTATATGTGCAACCTTTTGAGATTTGATGGGACTAAGTCAGTTGCAACATTTGTCGTGCAAATGGAAACCTGTGTATTAAAAATATAGAGAATACAAGCCATGAATACAATAGTGAAATTAACCCTTGCACATTGGTGGGAAACACATAGAAATAATCTAGCATATTAGGCACAAGTGGTGGATTGCATGACCCTTCGGTTTCAATGATCATAGGAGTTGGAATTTTTGAACATGTATAAGGGTAAGGAATATCCATAAGAGCACATTTGGTTTTGTCAAATGTGGTGGACTAAGAATCAATTCCTCGAGCATGATTGGACTCACAATTCCATTCTGACACCTTGGACATTATACCTAGGATTTGTTATCTTCAAGAGTAGACTAGGAGATAAACATGAGATTGGAATATAGAATCTAAACAAATTTGTGAGATGTTTAGGTTTGCATCAGAGGACCCTGTGCTGATTAGAATTTTTAAGTAGATTAAGAACTTCATCTTTGGTGGAGAGGAACTATAATTTATAGTCTGAGAACAAAAAGTGGCTTACATGCACCATAGAGAATTGGAAATATTGAATAGGTCAATGCATTGCTAGAAGTTGGATAAAGAAGACCCCGCAGAACATGAAGATTGATGAAATAGTTGGAGAAAGAGAAGTTTGAGAAAAAGACCCAAGAAGAAGCAAGCCTTACTTCAAAGATCCTTTGAAGAAAAAGAAGTGGAATATAGGTTCTAAAGAGAACCCAAAAATGGGCAACATTGTAGATTATTGGAATGAATAAATTGTCACATAGGTGGTTGAGTTGCTAAGAGAATATGAATATTTGTTTCCAAAGTATTTTTCAAAAATAAAATGTATTGCAAGATCCTTAGGAGATATGAAGATTCAACTGAATCCAAATGCATGCCCTATAAAGAAGAGACCATGCCCACTGAATCCTAAGTATAAAGAGAAGGTGAAGCAAGAGTTGGATAGGATGTTACAAGCAGTGATCATTTTTCTATTTGAAGAATCTAAATGGATCAATCCTATGGTGATTTGGCTCAAGAAGACAAATGAAATAAGGATCTATGTGGATCTTAGAGGATTAAATGTGGCATATGTACATGATCCATTCACCACCCCTTTCATAGATGAGGTGTTGGAGAATGTGGGAGGAAAGGAGATGTATTCATTTATTGATGGTTTCTCAAGGTATCATTAGGTGAGGATTGTTGAAGAGGATAGAACATACACCAATTTTGTGATATAGTGGGGTTGCTTTACATATGACGTCATGACTTTTGGATTAAAGAATGCCCTTGTAGTGTTTTCCAAGATTATAGTTGATGCTTTCAAATAATTCATGCATAAATTTCTTGAGGTCCACTTGGATGATTGGATAGGGTTCATCTTATTGAATGAACATATTCAAGTACTTAGACTTATGTTGGATAGTTGTAGGTAATTTGCAAATTTCCTTGAATCTAAAGAAGTGCATTTTTTATACCCCTTTTGGAATTTTGTTGGGGCATGTGATATATAAGGAAGACTTGTTAGTAGATTAGACAAAGATAGAAGTTATAGTTGATACACCTTCTGTCGCTTTCATTAAAGCGTTTCACGCTATGTTGGGACATACAAGGTATTACAAGAAATTCATAAGGAATTTTGCTAGGATCACCATGTCATTGGAAATGATACTTAAGCAAGATACTCAGTTTATATGGACATGAGACTGCCAAAAAACATTTGATACATTGAAATAAAAATTAATGACTACACATATTCTAATATTTCCAAACTAGGATCAACTATTTCATGTTCATGTTGATGTTTTTTCCATTGCAGTTGGTGTGGTACTTGCATAGTCTAATGAACAAAACATAGACCATCCCATATCCTTTGCTAGTAGGAAGATATCTAATGCTAAGAAGAATTATACCACCATAGAGTGGGAAGGGTTGGCCATGGTTTATGCTCTGCAAAAGTGTAGGCACTATCTATTGGGGAATGCATTCAAATTCTACGCCAATCATTCAACATTGAAGTACTTAGTGACCAACTTGTGTTGGGAAGAAAGGATTTTTTGTTGGTTTTTGTTTCAAGAATTTGATTTCCAAGTTGTGGCAAGCAAGGTAAACATAATTTGGGATTGGACCATCTATCCAGGTTGGAGTTAGGAGAAAGTGGAGGAAGCTTAAATGATATACTGTCAAATGCACATATATTTAAAGTTGAAGTAGTACCAAATCAATTCATAGAGATTGCAGACTTCTTGGCATCTAGTAGGGAACTTGAAGAAGATACTCTCATGCAAAGGAGACAATTGGTAACTAGAGTAGTTGATTACCTGTTAATTACAAGACAATTATATAAGTTGGGGTTGATGGCATTTTGCATGGGTCTATACTAGCACATGAACATGACACTATTTTACATGAAGCACATGAAGGAATTGTTGGAGGACATTATGCAAGCCATAATATTGCACAAAAGGTTCTATGTGTAGGACTCTAGTGGCCATATTTGTATCATGATGCAAAGGAGTATGCTAAGTAGTGTAATGTTTGTAAGAGGATTGGGAAATCTTTAGATTGAGATGAGATGGCGTTATTTCCTTTTGTCACACTAAACCCTTTGAAAAGTGGGTGATTGGTTTTGTGGGTCATATTGATCTCCCTACGAGGAGATCAAGTGTGTGTTTTATTATCACTATGAAAAAATATTTAACCAAATGGGAAGAGGATACAACATTGGAGTATTGCACTACAGAGATGATCATGTGCTTTATTTTTTATAATATTGTTAAAAGGTTTGGATGTCCCATAATTTCAATGAGTACCCAAGGTTTTCATTTTATCAACTCCACTATTTGCACCTTAAATCAAGGATTTATGATACAACATCAAAAGAGTACACCCTATCATCCATAGGAAAATGGTAATATTAAAACATTTAATATTATTTTGGAACGTTCCTTGACAAAGATATGCAACCTGGAGCATGACGATAGGGAGGAGAGAGTTCCATCAGTTATGGGTTTACAAGACCACATGTAAAATATTAACTAAGAAACCCCCCTTCAAGTTATTATATGGGAAGGAGGCTTTCCATGTATTTTATAGTCCTTGGTAGAATTTCTATGGATACTAGAATGTTTGATGAAGATTCTCTAGAAGATAGACTGGATGCATTGAATGAATTAGAAGAGGACTATTTTCTTGTAGGTTTTAATCAAACAATGGAGAAATAGAGACAAAAGGCATGGAAAATATATTAGAAGCAAGACTTTGGAATCTGGTACATTGGCTCTATTATATGACACTGAGTTTTTAGAAGAATCCAAGGAAGTTGAACATCTACTGGTTAGGCCCCTTCCATATTGCATACATTACAAAGTTTGGCATAGTGAAGCTAACATTGTTGGATTGAAGGCTGTTGGATTAGTTTCCTTCTAATGGTTGTCTGAGTTATTGACCCAGGGTTCATGTCATTCGGGTTTCCAACAAATCCTATAAAACTATCGGCCCTCCTAGTAAACCAGAAGGCAACGCAATACATGGAATGCACTGCGCAATCTCACCCAAGATAGCTTTAAATGGGTGACTGTAAGACTCAAGCATTTACAACCTAGGACAGAGTAAGAGATAAGGGTTTCTTGACTGTATTCGAGTATTATGAGATGTTAACGAAATCTACTTATTCTTCCCGGTCACATCCACATGTTTCTCGAGTTATTTCCCAAACAACATAAACAGATTCATAACAATGTATTAACCCATTCATCAAACCTAACCATTACTTGCTGAAATAAAGTAAATACATGCATGCATTCATCACATTACACAGATATTACTGTGGATCACCCCCCCTGGGCTACGTCCACAAAGATTTGGCTCTTGGCTCTTTTATTAAGATCCTTTTTCATTTTCGGCATCGTGCGCTTACAGTTTCCTCCTTATAGGTAAGATCTATATGAGGCGAACTAGATCGCACCAGGCCCTACGACTTGTGGTCTAATCCTCAGATCTATCTTCCCTCATCCCTCCTTTTCTCAACAGCTTACAAAATTGGTTCACACAAGCAAAACCCATTACATCTCGCATTCGTCCGTGCGTAATTACAATAACAACAACTAACTAACTAACCAACCTCTATATGATACCTTTGTATCTATATTTATACATTTTAGGCTCTTCAACCAT
>JASDQU010103665.1:228114-241631 GCA_032191745.1 Picea mariana
CCCTTTTTACCGCTGGCTCAAACCTCGTTTAAACATAAATTTAAATCACATCGTATGTTTTACAAGAACCACCGGCCACCCAGGTGGCTAGCCCGTTCTGCCAGTCCGTTTTCCCGGTCGGGAGGTCGCCGGTTTGACTCCCGTGCACACCATAATTTTAACACATAAACCAACAGCCAACCACATGGTGCCATGTGGCAGCCCATGACTGGGCCACGTGGCACCTTAAAAACCAACCATAACCTGACACGCGTCATACGCTAATTGGCCCACGTGCATACCACGTCATCCCTGTCGTACTGCCACGTCAACCTATCGTACTGCCACCTGTCAGTCTACATGTCTACCTTGTCAGCCTGCCATGTCACCTGCTAACATCACCCATGCCACGTGTCACCCTTTCAGTGGTGACACGTGTCACCTTCGGATAGGTCCAGCCATACGCCCATGCATCCAAATTTGCCTGACACGTGTCGCCTTCTGGAGTTGCCACGTGTTGCATTCTGGAGCTGCCATGTGTCACATTCTAGAACCACCACATCATTTGTATGGATCGTACGGTCTGCACAGTCAGCATGACACGTGGACTGTATGGACTGTACAATCATCCCCTTTTTTGCCTGTTTGACTTTTCGGACAAAACGCGATATCTTCTCCATATGGAGCCCGTTTGACAAAGTAAATATACCACCGGAATCAGGAAGATGAGATGGATGCAATGGCACAGGTTTCGTTGCATTTCGAGCACTTTCATTTTTGAGCATTTTTCAAGCCCTGTCAGGCTTCTGGATCCGATTTCGGATCAATAAAAATGACGCACATATGGAAATTAAGTCCCCTCTACCTGACAAAGTACAAAATATAGTTGATAATTTGGATTCCCACCTAGAATTTCATCAAATGATCCATCAAGATACTTCACATCAATTGCAAGACTTAAACAACCGTTTATCATTAGGAGAGCCATTAGAAGAAGAACCTTCATCAACATGAAAATTAGTACAGACTCAGTGCACCATTTTAACACTAAGTCCTAGACTAAGATTGCACCAAGGACAAGGGGTAACTAGCAGAATCATAGAACTTAAGCCCTTGTCCTTTGTCATGCATAAGGCTCCAGCGTTAGGAGAGAACTCTCGACAATTCATTAAGGCTATGTTGGACCTATCTRTTATCCCTTCCACTGTACTTAATAGGTATATTGGCATGATGATGAAGGAGCTTAATGATTCTCAGCGGGCCCTCAATAGTGAATATAATAKATTGACATGAAAACATGCACAAGAGGTAGAAAAAAACAAGTTATTGATAGTGGAAGTAGATGAATTATATGTTGAAGTTGTAGTAGGCACTTCCTAACTTGCTCCCCCTACCACTATGTAGGAGAAAGTTACCAAAGTTAAACAAGATTATTACACTCTACACACAAGGATCAAGGAATTAGAGGAAGAGCTTCAAAAAGTATCAACCCAAAAGTAGAAAGAATTAGAGAATAAATTAAATGAAGGTGAGGAAACATTCATAGAGTAAAGAACAACACAACCAAGATATCAAGCTTGGTAGATTCTAGTTTTCAATTATGGATTAATTCACAAAAACCACCTTAGTTTCAAGAAAAAGGAAAATAATATCAAGACTATGGAAGCCCATGTGGTTGAGAAACAAAGAAGCTTGAAATACGTACTAGTAGTGCACACACAACTAGTATGGTAGAAAAACAAATTTATCAAAACAGATCACAATAGCCTACACTAAGCAACAAGAGTTAATTGGAAAAGTGACACATCTACAAGAAGTTTCTCAAAACAAGTATATGAATGATCCGGATTATTTTTGGCACGAAATGAGAGCGGAGATATAACACATAAATATTTAGAGATATTGCAGGAGAGACAACAATATAACAGAGATATAGTGGAAATAACAAGAGTCACAGATATACAGTAATACACGATTTCTATTAATGAAATAAATGTACAGAGACTGTAAAATATAGAGTGAAAGACTCGCTAGAATGGTGGTAGCTTATCTCTGAGAAGAGATTTGACAGATACTCGCATCCATGAGAAGATGATTACAATGAGGCTCTAAAGGCCTTTTTTATAATAAGCAGGAATGCCAAAAACCCTAGACATCCAAAAGCTAACCCTAGGAGGTGAAGCGCCAAAAGTCACGTGGGCCTCATTTGGGTAAGTTAGTGCATCAACTTCCCAGGGTCGTAACTTTTGCATACGATCTCCGTTTTAGGCGTATGATAGCTCGTTGGAAATATATATCTGAGGAATACAACTTTTGGGTGAGAAAAATGATATGTGATGCATGTTGCTCCCTGTTTTCTCAAAAAAACATCGTTTAGGGCCTCAAAATGGCCCCAAAAGTTAAAAACTGCTAAAAATAGTAAATTGCCAAAATTGCTAGAAATTTGTTTTGAGCCAGCTGGAGAAGGTGGGTGGCCACCGATATCCACCTAGATCAATTCTCCATCCTTAGGAAGAAATGGTCTCCATTTCATTGAGTTCTCGGGGGAGAGGGGAAAGCGATTACTGAAACTGAATCTTGGTGAGCTGCTTGCCTTGCTAGAGAAGTTGCATTGCTTAGCTTGTTGAAGGTTGTCACAAACTTCTGGCTGGAAGGGTTGGACCTTTTTAACCAGTCTGGATACATGAGATGAATGTGTGAACAAGGAATCTTTGCGCTTTGTTGCAACCTTGTCGACCTGCTTCTGTTGGATAGAAGGTTCTTGGGGTGAGGCTGTAGTGGTTGCAGTGTCCTTCTGTTCCCCTTTTGAACAGATTGTAAAGAAGATGAATTTTGCAGTATGAGATACTACATTACAACACTATTTAGGTGGGGCAGTATTTGGAACTACCTCTAGTATCCTGTAGAGATGACCCCCCAAAGTAACAATGACACTACGGGGTCGAGACTCATAAATGGCATGGTGCTTCCACATATATGGTTGGCCCAAGAGAACATCACATACATCCAATGGGGAAACATCACATAATACCTCATCCTTGAAGGGCTAGATTCCGTATGAAAATCGACACTACTGGCTAACATGGAGATCTCGTCCTTGGCGAAGCCACCCAATGTTGCATGGCTGCGGGTGTGGTGTTGTCGACAATCCCAACTGTTTGACGACCTCTGTTGAGATGAGGTCCTTCTGGCTTCCGCTATCAACAATAAAATGCAGTGGGGTCCCCTTCACCCACATTTGTGAATGAAAAAGGCACTCCCCCTCTTCAGGATCTGTTGGTTCTTATAGTTGAATTGTTGCGATCGTGACAATAGCAGTGGGGTCTGCGTCGATGATCTGTCTTTTACCATTATTTTCAGAATTAGATTTTGAATCAGGGTTGGTCTCCTTGTCTGTGATCTCGACCACCAATGATTGTTTTGAGCGACATTCATCGGTGTTGTGCCAGGGGATTTTGTGGAAATCACACCATTTTCCGGTGTCCTCCTTTGTCTTCCCGTGACCCTTATTTTCCTGTGGCTTGGACTGGTTTTCAGGAGACTGTTTGTTAGGGCTGTCTTTGTCATGCTTTGGTTGTTGTGGATTTGCAAACCCAAACTCCCGTTTGTTCTGGTGCTTAAATTTCTTCTCGATTTTAACAACATATCGATAGGCAGCACCGAGTGATGAGATGTCCAGAAAATCCATTTCAGTTTGGATGTATCTCTGTAGAGCCCCACGATATTTTAGAACCAAATGTCATTCAGAGTCTTTCATACCCAGCTTGGTGCGCAAGGTATGGAAGGTATTAGTGAACTCTGAAACTGCTTGGCCCCTCTCTTGCCGCAGTGTGGTCCATCTCATGTACTGGTCCTCATAGTTTCCAACAGGGTAGTACTGTTCCTTTACCGCATCCACACAAAAATCCCAAGTGGGCTCGGCCCCATATAATCCAGAATCCTCTGTGGAACTCTGCTCCCAATAAGTTTCCCACAAATGTTTGACATGGGGGGGAGCCTTTAGGAGTGCAAAGGTGATCTTTTCCTTGTCGGAAAAATTATGAACAGAGAAATAACCTTCAAGCAGATTTAACCATTTATCTAGGGCATCTGCATCTATTTGACCTTCAAATATGGGAATATAAAAATTAACCTGTACCTTGAAAGGCGAGGTGCCTCCAAAGTGGCCACTTGACGAAGATGCGCTTGATGCTATCGGGAGGCGTTGAAGGATGTGGAAAAAATTCTCCATCATTTCGTCCCTCTGTCGCATGAGAGCTTGCTCAAGCAATAGACTGATAGGATCGTCTGCTTCGTCGTTTTTATTTTCTTCTGCCATTGAGCGTTTCTTGGGTGTGCGAGAGCAATTGTCCTCAAGGGAGACAAGCTTGAGACGCAACTTGCTATACTCAGACCTCGTCGGGGACATGCACTGAAAATGATCAAGAGCAGCCTGCTCTGATACCACTGATCTGGATTATTTTTGGCACAAAATGAGAGCGGAGATATAACACATAAATATTTAGAGATATTGCAGGAGAGACAAAAATATAACAAATATATAGTGAAAATAACAAGAGTCACAGATATATAGTAATACACGATTTCTATTAATGAGATAAATGTACAGAGACTGTAAAATATAGAGTGAAAGACTCGCTAGAATGGTGGCAGCTTATCTCTGAGAAGAGATGTGGCGGCTACTCGCATCCGTGAGAAGATGATTAAAATGAGGCTCTAAAGGCCTTTTTTACAATAAGCAGGAATGCCAAAAACTCTAGACATCCAAAAGCTAACCCTAGGAGATGAAGCGCCAAAAGTCATGTGGGCCTCATTTGGGTAAGTTGGTGCATCAACTTCCCGGGGTCGTAACTTTTGCATACGATCTCTGTTTTAGGCATATGATAGCTCGTTGGAAAGATATATCTGAGGAATACAAATTTTGGGTGAGCAACATGATCTATGATGGATTTTTCTCCCTTTTTTCTCAAAAAACATCATTTAGGGCCTCAAAATGGCCCCAGAAGTTAAAAACTGCTAAAAATAGTAAATTGCCAAAATTGCTAGAAATTTGTTTTGAGCCAGTTGGAGAAGGTGGGTGGCCACCGATATCCACTTGGATCAATGAATTTGCTTGATTCCCAGAAATTTGTAGTGAAATCCATTCAAATATTGTATATGTTGAAACCCCTCCATATGTGAGTCACTTAGGAAGCAATTTGAAAGTACCATCAACATGTTCAAAACATTTACTCTTTTTGGATGATAGTGACTAAGACATTCAATGAATTGCATTAGAAAATGAACTAAGAGAATGCATATTTGGGCCCTATTTTGTTGGATTAATCTCAATTTTCTCAAGCACGAGACAACACTTTGTGTTGGGGGCCTATTGGCATCCTATTTTTCAATTTTGGGACTTTTTCAATATGTTTGAGAATGCACGCCTTGGTTTCAAGATGCATGTTGTTTTGGTGAACTGTGGGCAAATTGTTTGTGCATTGCACACAAATTTTCTTCCACACCTTTCAAGAAATTAGTTTTGTAATAGTTGTGCCACTTTGTAACCGACTTGAGAAGTATATATATATGGGTAGAGGGCGAAGAGTAGGGGTTGTTGTGATGGTTGCTAGGTGTTATGATTGTTGTTATTGTAGAGATATATGTTGGATGTTGATAATGAGTGGTACGGAGAATTCTGTGTAATGTATCTGTTACAATGAAATGGAATGAATTATGTGTTGGTTACCCCTTAAAATTCACGAGAATTGCTATTTTTGTGTATTGTATTTTATGTGTATTGTCTTTTATGGATGATGAATAGTATGTGAAGGTTTAATGTATTTTTATGGTTCATGTACGGTTTCTTTAAAAATTAGATTTGTATCTGTAATGTTCACTAGTGTCTAGGTTGAGACCTTATCCTTTATAAGGTATTGAAAATGCCAAGTGCACTCTATTGTTAGCCGATGCGTTTAACCCTAGGTCTGGTGTCTAGTGCCAACATAAGAGAAAAGTAAAAAATAAATAGGGGTATCCATATTTTTTTCCATAGAAGTATTGTAGGTTTGTTGAGGAGGCATAATTTCCCTTCAACAATAAGGGGTACTCCCCAATGCACAGTCCCAATTAGACTGTGCACCATTTGGTTTAAGAGACCCATCTGGATTCTGGTCTGACTGTCGTTACTAGGTTTGAGGGGTGATTGGATGGTTTTGAATGATATGCAAAATGCATATGGAAACTAACTAAGTGCATAAATAAAATATAATCTACCTTATCCTAGTTAGGATCAACTACGATAACCAAATGAGCAGTTATTAATGAAACTAATCCATGTTAATGACTTATTCCAGTCAATTGTTAAGAAGCAACAAGGATAGACAACACATGCATGCAAATAACATAACCAGATTAGTCTAAGTCATGAAATTACATACATAAGCAACTCATCATCTCAAGACAAAAGATAAGAAAGAGTAAGCAAAGTTGCAATAACAATTTCGATTTGCATAAGAGAAATCTATAAGAAAAAGGACATTCTTACTGCACATATAAACAACATATAGTTTTCTAAAAGTAGTCTACAACAAGCTATCATCCACAAGAGTTATTCTCTCTAACAAAATGTCCCCGAGGGCTTCTCAATATTAATTCTCAAAGTAGTTTTCAAATATAAAGTGCTTGAAGATCCCTTTCAAAATGGGCCTCTTCCTCTGCTTATATTAATTTGAGTAATTGTTGATAGTGTCTTCTTGGATTTTGCAAGAAGCAGTTACAAATCTCTTCAACTTCCCTTTCTCAAGTGTTGTTGATAGGTGTTGTTAGCAATCAAATAATTCAATCTGAAATTTGTTTGAAAAATGATGCCTCATCTTGTCGGGGACTTTTGACTGCCTTCCCAAGCTCTAAATTCAGATTTGAAAGTACCATTGGAAAGCTTAGGATGTCTAGTTGTCAATTGACTATTCAAGGGTGTAAAGAGGACTCTCCATGGCTCAGAAATTTGATTTTTCCCAAGGTAGTTTTCATTAAAAAAATCTGCACTTTCAACCACTATTCCACCTTGAACTTTGCTAGTTAGCCATTGAAAGCTCTGCTTTTCAACGGCTGAAGGGTCAGATTCAGGACGAAAGAGCCGGTGAAAGCGCAGAAGAGTCCAGAAACATCTTCTTTCTGCCTAGATCGTGATTTTTTATTTCCTGAACACGTGGGAAAGGTGTTTAATGATAGATAACAATTAGGAGAAGCTAGAATATCTTTCTCATTAAGTTTTAAAGACATATGGTAAGGAAATAACACCAAATGGCATGATTTCGCTTGACAAAAAGCGCTCAGTCATCAAAGACAAATTTTTGAATATGTGATTTTCATTAGCAAATTGCCAAATAATGCTTCAACTGTCAATTTCGACTTGTAATGATCAAATTAGATCTATTTGGTTAAATATTATTTCTATTTTAGGTATTTCAAATCCATTAAAATAGGACCTGAAATATTAATGTAAAGGATATAAATCCACAAATTGTTGATGAACCAGGGTTCGATTCTGGATACAGAAATATACTATATTGTAAACTTGCTTTTGATATGATAATACAAATCACAATTTTCTCTCTCTATTGATATCAGATTCTCATCTTTCCTTCTGTACTCTTATTCAAGTTGTTTTAACTGTAGAATGATTGTCATCTCATCAGTCAGTTCATAACTTGCTTAATAGTTGCGTAGCATTGTTTATTAAACTATACATTTTGTATCTGGTTTATAAACACTGTTTTCTCACCCACTTTAAAGCTATCATCTAATTATTGATCCTTGAGAGCACTAGTTCATTTGATTCTCATTTTGACTGTCTGAATACCATATTGTAATTGAGTTATCCCATTGATCCACACATACAAAATACAAAAACAAGTTTACCTTAAGTTACCAAGCATCTTTGATCCACAACCTCAAAGAGTTTCTTGGAGTGATAACAGGTGTTAGAATAAGACGAAATTGATGGTGGTTGGAAAAAAGACAGCATAGAAGGTAGTTATCTACAAATTCAAATTTACTATTTTGTCTTGTCTACTTGTCTTTGTCCCCCATGTAAGTTTCCCATACTTTGTGTTGTCCTTCAATTGATATGACTCTACGGTATAAGAGTTCTTCGATGGAAATTGTGTGGGAGGTTGAATTGTTGGAAAGAGTCTTCATGTCCCTTGTCATATTGTCCATGAAATCTTGGATCATAGTTTGAATCTTGGCCAATTGGATGAGGTGCTCTTTCATTAAATTTAATGTCACTTTTATAGTTGTTTGACTACTCTCTTATCTCTGATTCATGTTTTGTTGAATTTCTTCAAAGAGCTACTCCTTTGTCTTGGTTTTCCCAAGCTCTTTAATGGTAAGTAGATGCCCCTTATATGTAAAAACATGTGTGGCTTTGTGTAATTGTGCAAATATTGCTAGTGATATCTTCATTTCCTTTTCAGCCATGTCCCCAACTTGTTGGCATCGATCAAGGGCAACATAGTCGATCCTTCTTTCCCCTTTCGGATCATAAGGTAGATCAGTTGGGGCATCTGGGTTCTCAATGATCCATCATTTCATATCATTTAAGCCTTCCTGGATGGTGACAAACTGGACATTCTTGGCTTGCACATGGCTATGATAATCTATCATTTGTGTTTCCAATTACTGGAAGAATTGAAGGTGGGCGTAGATGTCCATAGCAGTCTCATTGAGATCTACCTTGACCTTTTTGGCACATGCCTTAAATTCCATGAGGCTTCTTTTATCTTTCTTTGCATGCCAAAGTTGTTCCTCCAATTCTCTAATCCTAGCATCCTTTTCTTCATTTTGACGGAGCAAATTCTTGAGGTTTTGTTCCATTTCTACGATGAAAGCAGTGTCAGCGAATGCTATAGAAAATGAGTCTTTGTTGATTTCTTTTGTCACTGGATTCTTGGTGAAAACTAACAAGGGGTTGCCTCCAATAATTAGTAACTTCATGGATTGTTGTTGTACAATCCTTCCAGTGGCTTTGTCGAATCTAAACCTCTTCAATTTTTCCACCTTACTGGGCTTGTAAGGTGCGTGGAGTCCCAATATGAGTTCACTGATTGGGTGGTGACCATCGGTGAGAGGAATTCCTACCGATGTCTTCGGGATGTCAGTGTCCATGGGAGAAGTATCCTTGTCTAACGCATCTTCATCCCACTTTCTTTTCTCATCTTTGGTTGCTTTTGTTGCATCCTCTTCTATCACTCTTTTCTCTGTTGTTATTGTTGTTTTCGCTTCTTACACTACTTTGGTTGTTTCTTTTTCTTCCACTGCTGCTTTGGCCTTAGTTTCATCCTCTTGTCGCTTCTTCTTAGCAACATATTCTTTCTTCTTCTGTAATTTCTCTTTTTCCCTTCATTTCTTATTAGCATCTTCCTCCTCTCTTCATGTTGATTCAGAGTGTGAAGCAATATTTATGGTTGTCAGTGTTGTTGTTGATGTTGTCGCTACTTCTTCCTCTTTTTTATGTGCCTCTTCTCGGGCCTTCTCCTCATCTGAGATCCTACCTAGAGGTTTGTCTTTCCACCTGAAAATAACTTCATGATATGTTCAAGCTCTTCAATGGATCTCTTATTCATCCCACTTGGTTGATGTGTACTCCCATCTATGTATGTGTTTGGCATAGTATTCCTTGATCACTTCCTTTGGGTCATGTCTTTAGAACCTCTCCTCCCTGAAACAAAATTATAGTAATGTGTCTACCTCTTCTTGAGCTTGTTTAACATCTCCAAAGGTGTACAATCCGACCCATAATGATAAAAGGAGTCCATATGACCTTATTATCTCTATAGAGTGATGCCTTGACTTCGTGGATGACAGTTTGATACACGATCTCTTACAATACTAACCTGTCTGGAATAAATCTAGGGAGTAGATGAGGAACTTTATGGCTCCATATACCCTTATATACGTCTCATACTCTAGAAGATACTATTCTCTTATTTTTCCGCACTATAGCTTGGGCCTTGTCAGTGATGCAAGGTGTAGGTGAATCAAAGATGAATGGGTACATGGGCGCCAGGAAGTAATCACAAATTTTGCGGTACTCTATCATGTACTTGTGCTCCCAGAGCACTATGCAATAGATGTGTATGGGAGGGTCGATTAGTTGCTAGGACTAGCCCATCTTGGGATACTGATGGCATACACACACCATGTCCAACATTTAGGAAACCATGTGGAAACTGGGAAACTTGTCGGGGGTGGTCTCCTTGGTTGTTTTGATGAAGTCCTCTAGAGATGTTGATACAATATCAACCCAATTGAATGATGATCCAACGTCGATGCAATAGTATATGAGAGACATCAGGGATAATGTGAATTTTGATGTGTCTTGTTCTCCATACAAGCTACACAACATTGCTACAATGTACTGGTACGACGTTCTCAATGAGCTAGTAGGATATTCGTCTGAGGGTATTATTTTGAATGTCTTGTCAAGATTTTTCTAGATCTTGCACAAATATTTTTCCTTGTGCGGAAATTTCCTGATAAGATCTTTGTCCAATGAAAAAAATCCTTTATCCAAGTCATAGGATGAGGATATGTCAAACACTGGAAATGATGTTATGAGTTTCCCCTTGGCATTGAGTATGTATCTATTGTCTAGGTCTACATGTTAGACTATCCATGAGATTGTGTCTACACATGGAAAAACCGTTGCATGGGTTGCCACCTAATGTAACCTTGATTTCCATATGTTCCTAAAGATCTTGAGTTTGTCTTTATCTTCTTCTTCTACTAGGAAACTTTGGTTCTTAAACATTTGTAAGACTTCACCCCATTTAAGTGAAGTACCCTTCTCAATAAATCATGTGGTGTCATCATAAATATGCCATGGAACATATGCTTCTTCTTCTTGGTGGCTTCCGCTTGTGGAGGCCTCTATCATGGGAGATTTGCTCGCTATATTCTTTCATGGAAACATACTTGAATCCACACATGAATATTCACCATCAATACATCAAACCATTAATAAAAAATATATATTATATTTTAGTTCCCTTGATGAGAAAATGAGCAAGAAAGCAAGCATAAGGCACTAATTCCTACAATCATGTAATTCCTTGGGATTTTGAGTAGCATCAGGAGGTTAATGATAAAATCATCAATGAAAAAATATATCAATGTATAAGGAGTTACTTGAGTTGATATTGGGAGGAGAGTCATCATCTGAAGAAGAGAGGAGAATAGGTGACATGGTGAAGGTTTATTGAAATCTAGTTCAAATCAAAAGGGAGTAAAAGATTGGGTGAATTGACGTGAAAAACAATATCGACGTCTATAACAAAAAATACATTGATATGTTATTGATGTTGATCATAGAAACTGCATTGATATGGTAAAGTGAGTATTGGTGCTAAATGTACAAAATATATCGGTGGGAAAAGAAATGTATCAGTGATGTTAGCATCAAATCCACCGGTATGCGAGGAATAATATCGACAATGTTCACGTCAATTCCACCGACAAAGGTAAGCTTATATCGTAGGCAACCCTAACAACTTCACTAGTATAGCACAGATGGAACTGAAAAGGTTGATAACAAATTTGATGACATGGTAAGAGAATATTGGGGATGATGAAGGAAAGATCTCTGGTATGGAGAGACTAGTACCGACAATGATGAAGGGAATCTCGTCGGTATGGAGAAATGAAATTCGAGAGGGTTAAAGTGAACTTTGTCGATATGGCTTCAACCTTTGGAAATTGGATAAGTCTAAAGTTAGGGTGATGAAAGGGTTTTCCCGTAGTTGTTGTTTGGAATGTTTGTTGGTGATCAAGACTCATACCAAAGGTGGAGTGATCTAGGGCCACAAGGAATTAGGGCTATCGAGGGGGAGAAGATATTATTCTAGCCAAGGCCACATGGAGCTCAAGCGATTAGGGATCGATGCCAAGTCTGAAAGGTTAGGGCCCGATGCCAAGTAAATCCACCTGGGTCAAGGGTTGGTCAAATCTGCCAAGAATCTAGGGTTTTAAATGTTTATGGCATGGGATAGGGTAGGATGGGTTATGGTAGAGTGGGCAGTGGAGGTTCCCTTGATGGCTCAAAGTGATTAGGTAAAGTTATGGAAATGAAGGGAGCCCCAAGAGGTAATAACCATGTATATATAACTTCACACTCAAAACTGAAATATGAACAACCATATAAGTTGAGGGGAAAAGAAACTTACTTGTCAGTGGTTGACACGTGGATAGAAGGTAAGTTTTTGGGAAGGCTAGATGTTTGTCATGAGGTCTCTCTTCACACACACTATTCTCTCTCTCTCTCTCTCTCTCTCTCTGACATGCAAAGGTAATATTATAGGCCCATGAGGTTCTTATTTATAACCTCTTCCCCAACACGAAAATCGAGTGAAAGTGCACTGGTGTGTTAACTTTATGTGTCAGAAAAAATGGTGTGAACATCATCGATGTACCAAAGTTTATGGTGGAAAGGGAACTGATGTTGAGGTTCATGTGTCGGTGAATTTGACAAGAAGTTCACTAGTACATAGATTTGTGTATCAAGAGAAATGTTGTGAATTCCATCGGTTTATAGGTAGAGTTCATGTGAACTTCCCTAGTAAGAAAATGTTTGACATCGGCGAGGGTGGATGGAAGATATTTGGTATAGCAATTATGTGTCGATAGAGTTAGGAAAAAGTATGATGGTACACTTTTCATCCTTTTCAGTGTGTCGACAAGTTCATTGCGAACTCACCAATATGGCCTATATCAACGAGTTTGCAACAAACTCATCGGTATTTCCAAAATTCCAAAATAAATGCAAGTAAAGGAACCTACCAAGTAAAAATCATGATGACTTCAATGAAGGCCAAGACAATGAGTAGTCTTCTCAACAAGATAAGAGGGTATCAAGAAAAAACAAGGGTCCCTTTTTCTTGGTTGGAATTAACTTTATGAGCAGAACAAAAGAAAAAGGGAAGGTGTTGGTGCCTAACACAACAATTGGCGACACATTGGGCGAAGCCATGAATTTATGAAAAAAGTATCTGAACACAAGACTTCGAAGAATGGAAACACTTGTGGTGTGTAACCCAAGGGACAACAAGTAGGTCCCACAGTTTTCAAAGTGCATAATTTGATGCGACTAGTTCGAATGATGCAAGAGAGAGGTTATGTCCATGCCTAGAGAAGATTAATTACGCCAATATATTCTTTTAAATTGGATCATGTTGGGAAGGCAAGTGAAGTACTACAAGGAAATGATGCATCAGGAATGCTGAGAATACAAGTTGATTATGCATTTCTCTGGTGTTGCTCCACTTGCAACAAGATTCCATAGCCCCGATGGAGTCACCCCGATGTCACAATCCTTTATTCATTTCCATCGAACATACATAGCCCCAACAAAGATACTTGCATGTCCCACATGAGATAGAATTCCTTTCCCCAAGACTTTACCTTTATAATGTGAATTTTCTCTTGAATTTAGAGAGAGGTGGATGGGGGGATTCCAAATTTTCCTTTAAATGCATGTGGGATGATGCTTGTGAAGGTGA
>JASDQU010103665.1:253170-277977 GCA_032191745.1 Picea mariana
GAGGTATGGTAGTAATATTAAATGCATCGAAATAATTGATTAAGTTACATACCTCACGCTGCTAATTTATCAAATGGGGAGACATGCAGTGTATGGTATTTATTACCTGTCTCACAATTATCTCTAAATCACCAAAAATTCGAAGGCATTTTACCTTAAGGTCGATGGCCTTCTTCAGGCCTTGGACCAAGGCTTCATATTCGATCTTATTATTGATGCATTTTAACTCTAAATGGAAGGATATAAGAGTAATATGTTTTTCAAGATAAATGAAAATACATCCTGCCACGGCTACTTCCTACGACCTGGAGCCATCGAAAAAAAAAGTCCAGATGTTAGTATCTCAGATTGAGTTAGTAAAACAAAAAATATATACTTATACTATAGTACAATCATTGGCTTCAGTTCGAGTGCAACGAAGGAGTTCAAATTGTTCATCTATTTGAATCGAAGATGGTTGCATTGCATAAAAACCATGGTTAGCCTCTAAAAATTATTTTCCCAAAGAGGTATGAGCAAAACTAATGGGTTCATTCTTACATTCAATTTTCGTTACTGCATGTTTCATATGGGCCTCGTTGTCTACCCTAATCTGGTTTGGTTTTCCTTTGTATGGAAGCCACAAGTGGGTCCATTCTATGGAGAAATAGCCTTATAGTTTTGTAGATGAGTCCCTACTTAGCAACAAACTGTAAGCTTCTAGAATATCAACAATAATAATATCGATGACCTGATGGACTCTAGGATCATAAACTAGTCTATTCATAACATATTTCAACTCACATTTTTCTTTAACATCTCATTTGTCTAACTGTATGATTTTAGTGGTGCTCTTTTCTTGGACAAAATTTATCTTTTGACACACCGAGTAGGGAATCACATTAGAAGAAGCACCAGATTCTGCTAAACAGTTGTGCACATTAAAATTAAAAATTTCAAATGTGAGCAAAAAGGATGGGACCTGGGATCTAGAATGTGACCCTATATTGGCTACATTTATAGCAAATTTAGTTTAATATTTTCTTCATGCCTTTGTTTCAACAATATCAAGAGTGTTGTATGTCATAGTTGTTATCCCAATTTTGTGGATAACTAAGGATATTATGTCTCGAGGCCCTCAGGTTGTAGATATGGAGTGTCGAGATACTACATGACTAGTAGTATCCTTTTGCACAGATGGAGACCCTTCTCACCAACACAGAGGTCGTATATTTTCAGATGGCATCCACCACACCAACTGGATTCTGGAAGGCAGTGGGCCTTTCCACAATTCAGTATTATGGTGAGCATCATTTCAATATTTCAGGCATTTAAGTATGTTGTATCTTAGACTACTTTAGATTTCATGATATATGCTTGGACATTATGCCTTTTTCCCTGCTTCACCTTGGTGGTTGACATTCTGCCCTAGTAAGTGGTCTTCCTTGGGGATGCGTTTGCTACTAGGAACTCCCTTGAAGATCCATTGTACCGTTCTCGACCATACTTACCAATTTCCATCACTATTTTCCAACATTTCCTTATCTCTTGGGATTTTAGGGTGTATTGACCCAAGAAGGGGTTGTCCCTCATTCTATGGGAAGAAGGGGATGAAGACTCGGAGGGATTGATGTTAGGTAAAATATAAAATCCTATGTATGAACCTTATAGATGCTTCACCCAGGGATCACCCAAGAAAGCAATGAAATGCTTATCTTTGAGAAAAGGGGGACCCACAAGAAATATGATTAAGAAATGATTAAAAGGTTAGTTGGAGGATAGGAGGTCTCATCACGACCTGGCCTATCATGTCCATGGATATCTAGTGGTATTAAATTACCACCATCTGGTCACCAAGCCAGGGTAATGGCTCTCAATTGCATGGATGAGAGAAAGGGGGTCTCATCATGAGCCATCCTTCTCATTTCCGCTAGGTACTTGTGGGTGACATTGGAATTATGTGGACTCCACACCAAGGAANATTAAAAGGTTAGTTGGAGGATAGGAGGTCTCATCACGACCTGGCCTATCATGTCCATGGATATCTAGTGGTATTAAATTACCACCATCTGGTCACCAAGCCAGGGTAATGGCTCTCAATTGCATGGATGAGAGAAAGGGGGTCTCATCATGAGCCATCCTTCTCATTTCTGCTAGGTACTTGTGGGTGACATTGGAATTATGTGGACTCCACACCAAGGAAGTGGCCTTCAAATTGTCCTTAAATTTATTAAAGAAACAAGGAATGGAAAAATAATGGGCTTGGAAAAAGTGCATTGAAAACGAAGGTACCACACACCCTCTACAAAGGAACCCATGAATGAGACACTACAACCCCTTGTATGCCATGAACCCCATGCCCATTGAGTCTTGACCCTAACCACTTCACCCATTTTACATGGTTTAGAGAGGGATCTCTTGGAAACAATCCTTGACCTAGGGAAAGATCTGCCCAATAGGACACCTCATCAACCCTCCCATATTCAAGCTTGAAAAGTCGCATAATGTCTTTGAGCACTTAATTGTTTGACATGGTAATCTTTGATGCATATGCTTAGGTGGCTAATTTATTGATTGGATTTACTTATCATGATGTTATGACTTGAGATCCTTGGAGAGTGTGCTTATTTGTCTTTGAAAGACCTAGTTGGTGGATAGTTTTTGAAGAACAAGCCTAGCTTGGGCTTTCATGGGGCTTGAAGCCCACAGGTGGATGCCAAGGGCCCGCATGCAAGATGAGAGAGATCAAACTTGGAAGGCCTATAAGATGAATTGGATGAGATAACCTAACCCCCACATGCCAAACATTTTTCCTAGGAGAGGCAAAATGTCACCTTTAGAGGCATGACGTCACCTAGGGGGGTTAGGGTTTGGTGGTGAGGTTGACATGCATTGGCACAAGGACATTTTGAGGGGCTTGAGGCTTTGACCATGAAGGAAGCTATTTGGATGCTTGACATGTGGCTTTGGGAATCCTTTCTACACTCCTCCATCACTCACGACCTTCTCCTAGTGCCAAAACATCCCCTAAAGGGGCGACGTCTTTATGAACTAGGGTTTTCTTTGTGCAAAAAGTGAAATTAAAGTGAATTGTTTAAAATTACTTTGTAAAAAGGGGCAAGATTAGGGTTGTTGACCACTAGTCTTGTGTTTTACCCTAAATTATGTGGACAAACTATCTTAGTGACATTTTGTATAAATAAGAGATCATAAGATCTCATTTTAACATAACTCTCCCATCTTGGAGAAGTACTTGGACTGAAATTTTCACTCTCTTTGGCTAGTTATCTTTCTCATGCTCTTTTTTATGGCTATTTCTTGGATTATAGGTTGATGGAAGTGATGTGCTAACCTTGGAAGGATTTTCTTTAGCTTTTATGGTGGTTTGTCTTAGCTTTTTCCTTGAATTGGTAAGATTTTTACATTGTGCTATCATTTGTTATACAACTCAAGGTTATTTTGCTAGAGATAGGTGGGAAGTATAAGGGCATATACCCTCACCTTAGTTTCCATCATTTTATGCTTACATGTTATTGGTTTAACAAGGGTTTTCTAAGAGAAGAGCAAAGGCATACACCCTCTTAGCTCAAACCTTATCTAGAGATACTTGCCTTGGGGAGTAAGAGGATTTACACCCCCAAGGAGGTAGTGCCTCTAGCTCTTTCTTTGCTTGCTCCATTAACCCATTTTTTAAAGGAACTAGTCATTTACCTATTGCATTGGAGAAATAAATTGTTGCCTTGGTAAATGTGATTTTTTCAAGTTTTAAAGTTGTCTCTTTGGGAAAGTGTTCCTTCAGCCTTTGGCTCCCTTGCCTCTTTGAGGTGTCCCATTTCAACCATAACTTCTTGATTCTGTTATAAAACTAACCTCCAGCCATTAGGGCTACAGAAAAGTAACCCTATAACCCCTAATAACTCCTAAACTAACCCTAGGATTTAGCCCTAACTTTACCCTAACTCTCTACTAAGCCTAGCATACCTATTGGTCTAGTTAGAGGTGGTTTCTTGTGGCTGATTTTTATGCTGTTATGGTTGGTTTTCTATAGACATAAGGCTGATAAATTCACTGCAACAACCTTTTTTGTTTCAGTCTCACTTTTTGTGCTAAAGTTATTGCTTAATCATTGTTGAGTTGAGCTAGCTTTCAATAGCTTTATTTCTTGTTTATTTATCATATACTTAGAACTTATATTGCAGCCTTTGTTATATTTATTGAGATGATATATATCATTTACATTTTCTGAAAATTAGGGACAACAAGCTTAACTTTCTTTTCCAACTAACATATTATACTATATGCTTGGTTTTCTTTGTGTCTCGGGCAGGTATTCACACTTGGAAGGTTAATCAACTCATTTGGAAACCATTGAACATTTTCAAGACTCTTTCCCAAGCTCTTAGTACCATTTATAATTGACATCTAGGGACATCCATTCATAATTATCATTTTCCATCTCATTTCCCCCTAGGGTCATCGAGATTACCCCCTTGAGGTGACTACCTCACCTCTAAAGTGATGGGGACACTTTCCTAAGGTGATAGTGGGTAGGTTCCCTCTTAGTTGTCACCAATTGGTGGTTGGGTTATGATTTTTCCAACCTACAACTTGTGCGATAACATTTTGGCATTGTTGACGGGGAGGATTTTGAATCCTCTTTCGAAACCTAACAACACTTTGGCAAGCTATCTCAAAGCCTTTATCCCTTAGCTTGTCTGGTGACTCCACCCAAGGAACGTTCCCTTTCCACCTTTCTTGATGAGCTCTCTTGAAGCTCATCTGGCAAATCCACCTTCCACTAACCCACCTTTCCCTCTTTCCCCTTCCTTCCTTTTGTGATACTTGATCTCACCTAGAGACTACATTGATGTGTCCTTTCGGTCAATGGAATTATGGCACCATGGAATGAACCCTCATATAGAACTTGTTGTGACTTGACGATGGCATTTTTACAGATGGAAAAGGAAAACGTTGCTAATAAAGATGCTAAGGAAATGATGAGCTGCATAAGAGATTTATTTCCTACCCTTGACAATGAAGAAGTTCTCAAAGGAAAGATATATGAAGATCCCGATGAATATTTAGATGAAACATTTCATGAATACATTCAGGCCTTTTTTCCTCACTCACATCAAGAAGAGACCATGATAAGTTATAATCCTTTTGAAGATCTTGATGAAACTTTATTTCGTGACTTTGGAAGTGAAGAGTCATTATAGGAAGCCTTGAATGTCACAAATATTTCTAAAAGAAGGCACATGAAGCACTATGCATTAAGAATCAAACTTCATGTGATGAAGAGGCGATGGAGGAGCATGCATGTGAAGAGAAAAAAGAATCTTGATGAAGTGAAACATGTTGAGGCATCATTATCTTTGCTCCCACGTGATGTAGTTGAGGTTGTATAGTCGTGCTCTCCTCCTGTTCATGAAGTTCAAGAAGCAACTAGCCTCAGTGATGAATATGAGGATCCTATTGAAGATGTCCATGACCCTACTCCTCCTGCACACGAAGACAAAGAGATGGTTAATTCAGTTGATGGTCTTGTGAGGGAACCTTTACATATGGTTGATGAGCATATAGACACTTTCATACAGATTGGCAGACACAGGTGGGATTTTGATCGTATCATTTTCGATAGAGACCCCATTTATGACATTGAGGGTAGCCCTAAAGAAAAGGGGTTTGAGTTTTCATCTTCAGAGGAATACTTTTCATGCATATATGATTCATTTATCTAGGAGCCTGATGATGACATGATTACAGATTTATTTGGGGAGACTCATCAACTTTCGTCCTCAATTTTGGAGGTATACTAGGACATGGGCACCTTAGAGCCATCAGAGGCTCATTCTTCAAAGAGGAAGTGTTTTCATCTTGGATATTTTCATGAAGATTCATAGGTGAAGAGGCAATGTTTTTCTACACCTGAGCATGTTCCTTACCTCTTACCCTCTTCTCCAAAAGACCATGCAGTATTCTTCCGATCTCTCATTTCCTCTCAGTCCTTGACAAGCGGTGATTCTTTGTGAGAAGATGAAGATGAGACTTCATATACATATAGTAGCCCCCTTCATAGATGGATTGATCAAGCTTGTGGCTATCACTTCAAGAAGGATTCCCTGCATGATCACAGTGGTGGATATTCTTTCCAACATGATTTCCTCCCTCCCACCCATCTCCATCAATTTTATTTCTTGATCGATTACATGTGTGTTTATAATCATGATTATTATGTTCTTGAATTATCTTTGTTGTATTATAGGATTAAGCACAGAGGGAGATACTTTGATGAGATGATCAAATGGTTTCATTAGTTGTAGGACTTCACCTGATATCATCCATCAATTGATATTCAGGGCCCAAAGGCCCCAGGTAAGTAGGTAGTTCATTTTGATTTCTTGCATTTTCATCTTGATTGCTCATATTAGTTTAGATGCATTTGATTTTCATTTTTTCTCTTTTTTCATATTGATTTCAGGCTTATTCTAGAAATTTTTGAAAAAATATCAATTTTTTTCTTTTCTAGGTTAGCTTTTTTTTTATGTATATGGATAAAAGGGTGATAGCACCACCCTATATGCTTTGATCCCTTTGTCTGAGTTTTGGAAGGCATAGGTCTACCAGGAGATGATGTGGTTCTCGTGCACTCTATGACGTGTGCATGTCCCCAAGTAGGAGCCAGATGTTATCCCCATTTTTTGGATAACTAAGGAGATTATGTCTCGAGGACCTCGGGTTGCATATATGGAGTGATGAGAGACTACATGATTGGAAATATTATTTTTCACAGATGGAGACCCTTCTCACCACCATAGAGGTTGTAGATTTTCAAATGGCATCCACCACACCAACTGGCTTCTGGAAGGCAGTGGGCCTTGCTCCATAAGGTACAAGTCAGTATTATGGTGAGCATCATTTCAATATTCGAGGCATTTAAGTATGTTATATCTTAGACTTCTTTAGATTTCATGATATATTCTTGGACATTATGCCTTTTTCCCTGCTTCACCTTGGTAGTTGAAATTATTCCCTAGTAAGTGGTCTTCCTTGGGGATGGGTTTGCTGCTAGGAAATCCCTTGAAGAGGCATCGTACTATTCCCGACCATACTTACCACTTTCCATCACTATTTCCCCCCATTTCCTTATCTCTTGGGATTTTAGGGTGTATTGACCCAAGAAGGAGTTGTCCCTCATTCTATGGGAAGAAGGGACTGAAGGCCCAGAGGGATTGATGTTGGGTAAAAGATAAAATCCTATGTATGAACCTTCTAGATGCTTCGCTTGGGGATCAACCAAGAAAGAAATGAAACACTTATCTTTGAGAAAAGGGGGACCCAAAAGAAATGTGATTAAGAAATGCTTAAAGGGTTAGTTGGAGGATAGGAGGTCTCATCACGAGCTGAACTATCATGTCCATGGATATCTAGTGGTATGAAATTACCATCATTTGGTCACCAAGCTAGGGTAATGGCTCTCAGATGCATGGCTAAGAGAAAGGGGGTCTCATCACAAGCCACCCTTCTCATTTCCTCTAGGTATTTGTGGGTGACATTGTCATTATGTAGACTCCACGCTAGGGCAATGGCCTTCAATTTGTCCTTAAATTCATGAAAGAAACAAAGAATGGAAAAATAATGGGCTTGGAAAAAGTGCATTGTAAACGAAGGTACCACACACCCTCTACAAAGTCACCCGTGAATGAGACGCTACAGCCCCTTATATGTCATGAACCCCATGTCGATTGAGTCTTGACCCTAACCACTTCACCCACTTTACATGGTTTATAGAGGGATCTCTTGGAAACACTCCTTGACCTAGGGCAAGATCTACCCAATAGGACACCTCATCAACCTCCCATATTCAAGCTTGAAAGGTCACATAATGTCTTTGAGCACTTAATTGTTTGACAGGGTAATCTTTGATGCATATGCTTAGGTGCCTCATTTATTGATTGGATTTACTTATCATGATGTTCTAACTTGAGATACTTGGAGGGCATGCTTATTTGTCTTTGCAGGACCTAGTTGGTGGACAATTTTGATGGAAGAAGCCTAGCTTGGGCTTCCATGGGGCTTGAATCCCATAGGTGGATGCCAAGGGCCCGCATGTCGAATGAGAGAGATCAAAATTTGAAGGCCTATAAGATGACTTGGACGACACAACCTAGCCCCCACATGCCAAATGTTTTTCTTAGGAGAGGCAAAACGTCACCTTTAGAGGCATGATGTCACCTAGGGGTGTTAGGGTTTGGTGGTGAGGTTGACATGCATTGGTATAAGGACATTTTGATGGGATTGAGGATTTGACCATTAAGGAAGTTATTTGGATGCTTGACATGTGGCTTTGGGAAGCCTTTCTACACTCCTCCATCACCAACGACCTTCTCCTAGTGCCAAAACGTTCCTTAAAGGGGTGACGTCTTTATAAACTAGGGTTTTCTTTGTTCAAAAAGTGAAATTAAAGTGAATTGTTTAATATTGCTTTGTAAAAAGGGGCAATATTAGGGTTGTTGATCCCTAGTCTTGTTTTTTACCCTAAATTATGTGGACTAACTATCTTATTGACATTTTGTATAAATAAGAGATCATAAGATCTCATTTTTACATAACTCTCCCATCTTGGAGAAGTACCTGGACTGAAATTTTTGCTCTCTTTGGCTAGTTATCTCTCTTGTGCTCTTGTTTATGGCTATTTCTTGGATTATTGGTTGATGGAAGTGATGTGCTATCCTTGGAAGGATTTTCTCTATATTTTATGGTGGTTTGTCTTAGCTTTTTCCTTGACTTGGTAACTTTTTACATTGTGATATCATTTGTTATATAACTCAAGGTTATTTTGCTAGAGCTAGGTGGGAAGTATGCATACACCCCCACCTTAGTTTCCATCATTTTATGCTTACATGTTATTGGTTTAACAAGGGTTTGCTAAGAGAAGTATAAGGGCATACACCCTCTTAGCTCAAACCCTAGCTAGAGATACTTTCCTTGGGGAATAAGAGGATTTACACCCCCAAGGAGGTAGTACCTCTAGCTCTTTCTTTGCTTGGCTCCATTAACCCAATTTTTAAAGGCATTAGTCATTTACTTATTACTTTGGAGAAATAAATTGTTGCCTTGGTAAACATGATTTTTTCAAGTTTTGATGTTGTCTCTTTGGGAAAGTGTTCCTTGAGCCTCTGGCTCCCTTGCCTCATCAAGGCATCCCCTTTCAACCATAACTTCTTGTTTATGTTAAAAAACTAACCTACAACCATTAGGGATGCAGAAAACTAACCTTATAACCCTTAATAACTCCTAAACTAACCCTAGGATTTAGCCCTAACTTTGCCCTAACTCTCTACTAAGCCTAGGGTAACTATTGGGCTAGTTATAGGTGGTTTCTTGTGGCTGATTTTTTTGTTTTTATGCTTGGTTTGCTACAGCCATAAGACTGATAAATTCACTGCAGAAATATTTTTTGTTTCAAACTCAAATTTTGTGCTAAAGCTATTGATTAATCATTGGTGAGTTGAGCTAGCTTTCACTAGCTTTATCTCTTGTTTATTTATCATATACTTATCAATTATATTGCATCCTTTGTTATATTTATTGAACTGATATATATCATTTAATTTTGGTGCAAATTAAGGACAACAAGCTTAACTCTCTTGTCCAACTAACATATTTCACTATATGCTTGGTTTTCTTTGTGTCTTGGGCAGGTATTCACACTTGGAAGGTTACTCAACTCATTTGGAAACCCTTGAAACTTCTCACGACTCTTTCCCAAGATCTTCATACCATTGATAATTGACATCTAGGGACATCCATTCATACTTATCATTTTCCATCTCATTTCCCCTAGGATCACCGAGATTCCCCCCTTGAGGTGACTACCTCACCTCTAAAGTGACAGGGACACCTGCCTAAGGTGACAGTGGGTAGGTTCCCTCTTAGTTGTTTCCAATTGGTGGTTGGGTCAAGCTTTGACCAACCTACAACTTGTGCGATAACATTTTGGTGTTGTTGTTGTCGTTGTGCGATAACTTGTGCGATTTTAGATCCTCTTTTGAACCCTAACCACACTTTGGTAAGCTATCCTGAATCCTTTATCCCTTATCTTGCATGGAGACTCCACCCAAGGAACATTCCCTTTCCACCTTTCTTGATGAGCTCTTCTTGAAACTCATATGCAGACTCCACCTTCCATGAAACCACCTTTCCCTCTTTCCCCTTCCCTCCTTTGGGAAGACTTGATATCACCTAGCAACTCCATTGAAGT
Source organism: Picea mariana (assembly GCA_032191745.1). Taxonomy (NCBI): domain Eukaryota; kingdom Viridiplantae; phylum Streptophyta; class Pinopsida; order Pinales; family Pinaceae; genus Picea; species Picea mariana. The sequence goes on from JASDQU010103665.1 coordinate 263,414, forward strand.
GTCCTTTTGGTCAATGGAATTATGGAACCATGGAATGAACCCTCATCCAGAACTTGTTGTGACTCGGCGATGGAATTTTTACTGATTGAAAGGAAAAGGCTGCTAATGAAGCTACCAAGGAAATTATGAGCCACATAAGAGAGTTATTTCTTTCCCTTGACAATGAAGAAGTTCCTGAAGGAAATATATATGAAGATCCTGATTAGACATTTGATGAATACATCCATGCCTTTATTCCTCCCTCACATCAAGAAGAGAACATGATGAGTTATAATCCTTTTGAAGATCTTGATGACACTTTATTCCATGACTTTGGAAGTGAAGAGACATTATAGTAAGCCTTGGATGCGACAAATCTCTTTAAAAGAAGGCACACGAAGCACTCTGCATTAAGAATCAAACCTCATGTGATGAAGTGGCAATGGAGGAGCATTCCCATGAAGAGAAAAAAGAATCTTGATGAAGTGAAACATGTTGAGGGATCGTTATCTTTGCTCCCACATGATGTAGTTGAGGTTGTCCAATGGTTCTTTCCTCATGTTCATGAAGTTCAATAATAAACTAGCCTCAGTGATGAATATGAGGAGCCGGTTGAAGACGTCCATGCCCCTACTCCTCCCACACATGAATACAAAGAGATGGTTTCTTTGGTTTATGGTCTTGTGAGGGAACCTTTACATATGGTTGATAAGAATATAGAGTCTTTCATACAGATTGGTAGATGCAGGTGGGATTTTGGTCGTCTCATTTTAGATAGAGACCCCATTTATGAGATTGAGGGTAGCCCTCAAAAAAAGGGGTTTGAGTTGTCATCTTCAGAGGAATACTTTTCATGTGTATATGATTAATTTATCTTGGATCATGATGATGACATGATTACAGATTTATTCGGGGAGAATCAATAACTTTTGTCCTCAATTTTGGAGGTATACAAGGACATGACCACCTCAGAGCCATCAGAGGCTCATTCTTCAAAGTAGAAGTATTTTCATCTAGGATATTTTCATGAAGATTCATAGGTGAAGAGGTGGTGTTTTTCTAAACCTGAGCATGTTCCTTAGCTCTTACCCTCTTCATTATTCTTCTGATCTCTCATTTCCTCTCATTCCCTAACAAGCGGTGAGTCTCTATGTGAAGATGAAGATGAGCCTTCATCTACATATAGTAGTCCCCTTTAGAGATGGATTGATCAAGCTTGTGGATATCACTTCAATCAGGATTCCTTGCATGTTCACAGTGGAAGATATTCTTTCCAGTAGGATTTCATCCCTCCCACCCATCTCCATGAGTTTTATTTCATGATCGATTATATGTGTGTTTATGCTCATGATTATTATGTGCTTGAGATATCTTTGTTGTATTATAGGATTAAGCACAAGGGGAGATACTTTGATGAGATGATCAAATGGTTGCATTGTTGTATGACTTCACTTGATATCATCCATCACTTGATCTTTAGGGCCCCAAGGCCCTAGGTAAGTAGGTAGGTCATTTTGATTTCTTTCATTTGCATATTGATTGCTCATATTATTTTAGGTGCATTTCATTTTCATTTTTTCTCTATTTTCATATTGATTTCATGCTTAGTCTAGAAATTTTTGAAAAAAATATCAATTTTTTTCTCTTCTAGGTTAGTTTTTGTTTTGGATGTATATGGATAAAAGGGTGATAGCACCACTCTAGATGCTTTGATACCTTTGTCTGAGTTTTTGCAAGCACAGGTCTACCAGGAGATGTTGTGATTCTCATGCACTCTATGGCGAGCGAATGTCCCCAAGTAGGAGCTAGGTGTTATCCCCATTTTTTGGATAACTAAGGATATTATGTATTGAGGCCCTTAGGTTGCAGATATGGAGTGTTGAGAGACTGCATGACTAGTAGTATCCTTTTGCACAGATGGAGACCCTTCTCACCACCACAAAGGTTGTATATTTTTAGATGGAATCCACCACACCAACTGGCTTCCGGAAGGGAGTGGGCCTTGCTCCATGAGGTACAAGTCAATATTATGGTGAGCATCATTTCAATATTTGAGGAATTTAAGTATGTTTTATCTTAGACTACTTTAGATTTCATGATATATGCTTGGACATTATGCCTTTTTCCCTACTTCACCTTGGTGGTTGACATTCATCCCTAGTAAGTGGTATTCCTTGGGTAAGAGATAAAATCCTATGTATGAACCTTCTAGATGCTTCACCCAGGGATCACCCAAGAAAAAAATGAAATGCTTATCTTTGAGAAAAGGGGGACCCACAAGAAATATGATTAAGAAATTCTTAGAAGGTTAGTTGGAGGATAGCAGGTCTAATCACGAGTTGGCCTATCATTTCCATGGATAACTAGTGATATGACATTACCATCATCTGGTCACCAAGCCAAGGTAATGGCTCTCTGTGCATGGCTGAGAGAAAGGGGGTCTCATCACGAGCCAACCTTCTCATTTTCGCTAGGTATTTGTGGGTGAGATTGTCATTATGTAGAATCCACGCCAGGGCAGTGGCCTTCAACTTGTCCTTAAATTTATGAAATAAACAAAGAATGGAAAAATAACGGGCTTGGAAAAAGTGCATTGAAAACGAAGGTACCCCACACCCTCTACAAAGGCACCCATGAATGAGACACTACAACCCCTTGTATGTCATGAAACCCATACCCATTGAGTCTTGACCCTAACCACATCACCCACTTTACATGGTTTAGAGATGGATCTATTGGAAACACTCCTTGACCTAGGGAAAGATCTACCCAATAGGACACCTCGTCAACCCTCCCATATTCAAGCTTGACAAGTCACATAATGTCTTTGAGCACTTAATTGTTTGACATGGTAATATTTGATGCATATGCTTAGGTGGCCCATTTATTGATTGGATTTACTTATCATGATGTTATGAATAGAATCCTTGGAGGGTGTGCTTATTTGTCTTTGCATGACCTAGTTGGTGGACATTTTTGGAAGAACGGGGCTAGTTTGGGCTTCCATGGGGATTGAAGCCCATAGGTGGATGCCAAGGGCCTGCATGCTAGATGAGAGAAATCAAACTTTGAAGGCCTAGAATATGACTTAGATGACATAACCTATCCCCCACATGCCAAACATTTTTCCTAGGAGAGGCAAAACGTCACCTTTAGAGGCATGACATCACCTAGGGGGGTTAGGGTTTGGTGGTGAGGTTGACATGCATTGGTACAAGGAATTTTTGAGGGCTTGAGGCTTTTACCATGAAGGAATATATTTGGATTCTTGACATGTGGAATTGGGAATCCTTTCTACACTCCTCCATCACCCACGACCTTCTCCTAGTTCCAAAAAGTCCCCTAAAGGGGTGACATCTTTATAAACTAGGGTTTTATTTTTGCAAAAACAGAAATTAAAGTGAATTGTTTAATATTACTTTGTAAAAAGGGGCATTATTAGGGTTGTTGATCCCTAGTGTTGTGTTTTACCCTAAATTATGTGGACAAACTATCTTAGTGACATTTTGTATAAATAAGAGATCATAAGATCTCATTTTAACATAACTCTCCCATCTTGGAGAAGTACTTGGACTGAAATTTTCACTCTCTTTTGCTAGTTATTTCTCTTGTGCTCTTGTTTATGGATATTTCTTGGATTATTGGTTGACGGAAGTGATGTGCTAGCCTTGAAAGGCTTTTCTCTAGCTTTTATGGTTGTTTGTCTTAGCTTTTTCCTTGATTTGGTAAGCTTTTTACATTGTGATATCATTTGTTATACAACTCAAGGTTATTTTGATAGAGCTAGGTGGGAAGTTTAATGACACACACCCCCACCTTAGTTTCCATCATTTTATGCTTACATGTTATTGGTTTAACAAGAGTTTGCTAAGAGAAGTATAAGGGCATACACCCTCTTAGCTCAAACCCTAGCTAGAGATACTTGCCTTGAGGAGTAAGAGGATTTAGACCCCCAAGGAGGTAGTACCCCTAGGTCTTTCTTTGCTTGACTCCATTAACCCATTTTTTAAAGGCACTAGTCATTTACTTATTGCATTGGAGAAATAAATTGTTGCCTTGGTAAATGTGATTTTTTCAAGTTTTAAAGTTGTCTCTTTGGGAATGTGTTCCTTGAGCCTTTGGATCCCTTGCCACATTGAGGAATTCCATTTCAACCATAACTTCTTGCTGATTTTACAAAACTAACCTACAGCCATTACGGATGCAGAAAACTAATCCTATAACCCCTAATAACTCATAAACTAACCCTAGGATTTATCCCTAACTTTACCCTAAGTCTCTACTAAGCCTAGCATACCTATTGGGCTAGTTAGAGGTGGTTTCGTGTGGCTAATTTTTCTGCTGCTATGCTTGTCTTGCTACAGCCATAAGTCTGATAAATTCACTGCAGCAACCTTTTTGTTTCAGCCTCACTTTTTGTGCTCAAGTTATTGCTTAATCATTGGTGAGTTGAGCTAGCTTTCACTAGATTTATCTCTTGTTTATTTATCATATACTTATCACTTATATTGCAGCCTTTGTTATCTTTATTGAGATGATATACATAATTTATTTTTTCTTCAAATTAGGGACATCAAGCTTAACTTGCTTGTCCAACTAACATATTACACTATATGCTTGGTTTTCTTTGTGTCTTGGGTAGGTATTCACACTTGGAAGCTTACTCAACTCATTTGGAAACCCTTGAACCTTATCAAGACTCTTTCCCAAGCTCTTCATACCATTTAGATTGACCTCTAGGGACATCCACTCATACTTATCATTTTCCATCTCATTTCCCCCTAGGGTCACTGGGATTTCCCCCTTGTGGTGACTACCTCACCTCTAAAGTGACGGGGACACCTACCTAAGGTGAAAGTGGGTAGGTTCCCTCTTAGTTGTTTCCAATTGGTGGTTGGGTTGGGATTTTCCCAACCTACAACTTGCGCGATAACAGTAGAAATGGTCTTCTTCTGAGATTTATTGGGCTTGAATGTGTCGAGAATAAGATCATGTTGGTGGGGAAGTGTGCATATATCATACAGGAAGATGTTAGCTTTGGTTTTATTAAGATCTTCGATGATATTGTATTCCAAAGCATGGGTTTCAGGTTTGCTTGGGGATTTTCTTGCATGTGAAGTGTTGGAGTTATTTCTTGTTGGTGCTGGAATATTTGGCTTTTGAGTATGTGTGGGAGGAGATATTTTCCTAGGAGCAGTGACATTTTTTGAGGGGAGAGGAGTGTTGGGTACTGCCCCTTTGTTGCAAAGGTTATAATCTTTGGGGGCAACTTTTGTGACCTGTGTATCCCCCACGGAAAATTCTTCAAATGTTACTCATCTGAATCTAAACACCAATTCCACATAAACATGGTTGATTCTTCCATGGTATCCTTAGAGGTTTCTTCTTTTTTCATTTCCTTGGCATGTTCATCGATGGTTTCTTGTCGATCTAACAGTTGGTTGATGACTAAGGTCATGGAGTTGATACATTGAGGGCGGGTTTTCTTGGAATGATTCTACTAGTGATATGAACAAAAGTTTTCCATGCCAAAATCATCTAGATTTAATGTAAGACCTAGGGTTTCTGGTGGATTATCATTCTTCTTAAAGAATGGACGAAATTTTTTTTGCTTGGAAGATTCTTCACCAACGTTTTTCTTAATATCTGCTACTTAGCTAGAAAAAAAAATTGCCAGTTTTACCACATTGTCTAAATCCTTAGGCTCTTTCTCAGAAGGTTTGGTCAAGAGTAAGGGTTTCTTCCCGACTACTTTAGTCTCTTCAACTGCAAGATGACTTCCTAAGGAAAGTATTTCTTTCTCAACCTCTTTAGCTTCTTCAAAATTATGGGCCAAAGTATCTTTACCAGTTCACTTAACAAACATGCCTATAGAGGGATGTAATGCTGAAGTATAGTATTCCATAGTCAAGGGTTCTAGAGGGGTAGTCTCAGTATTGAAATTATTGAGAATAGTAGTGAAGAATTGGTTAAATTCCTTTATCTTTTCCTTCTTCTACATCTTTAATGCCACTATCTCTTTGAATAAGGTCGCGGGAGTTTTCTCATCCCTAAACTTTTTGATGAAGGATTTTTCAAAATAATTCCAGCAAGTTATGGATCCATCCGGTAGATTAAAATATCATGTAGAAGCCTTGTTTTCAAAAGTGTAGGGAAAGAGCCTACAAATCGCGTGTTCGAAATAGACATCAAGGAGTCGAGTGGCTAGAAATAAATTCTTCACATGGTCTTCCATCAAACAAGCTTTGTATGTGTCAAACTTTGGGAGAGTTATTTCCAGACGTTTGGGAAATTCATGCAAAGGGTCGGGTAAGTTTAAAGCACCTGAGGACATCCATGGTGGTACTAAATTCCAATTGTGAGCCATTCTGTCTTCTCAATCAGATCCAGAGTGTTCACCGTCAAAATTGTGCTCAGAAATGGGAGGGGTAGGACCGAGAGGTGTAGGAGGTATTTATTCCAAGGGTATGTGTATATCTTGTAGAGAAGTTCCGATCAAATATTATACGGATTCAACAAGAATGTTGGACCGGTTCCCAAGTTGGAATACGTGAGTAGCTCTCCTCCTAGGTAATGTTGAAGTTACAGGAAAGCATCCAAGTAACTTGGAATACAAATTTGTAATGCGCTGATTTTTAGCAAACTCCTTACTGGGAATGGGATACCAAGCTTTGGGATTGTTTCTAGGAAACCAATAGCAATTTCAATTGTAGGGTTTGAATATTCAAAGGTAATTTCCTATTCAGAAAAAATATGTGAAAAACGTTGTTGGACAAGAATATTATCAGATGATCGGTCATGCATTTGTCAAAATTTTATGTTAGCCATGAAAATCAGACCCTCCTTCTAGCACCAATTCTATTGAGGTAGAAAAATTCCCTTCAACAGTAAGGGGTACTCCTTGATGCACGGTCCCAATTAGACTATGCACCGTTTGGTTTAGGAGACCCATCTGGATTATGGCCCGATTGCCATTATTGGATTTGAGGGGTGATTGGATGGTTGTGAATGATATGAAAAATGCAGATGCAAACTAACTAAGTGCGGAAATAAAATCTAATCTACCCTATCCTAGCTAGGAGAAACTACAGTAACCAAATGAGAAACTATTAATGAAACTAATCCCTGCTAATGACTTATTCTAGGTAGTTGTTAAGAAGCAAGAAGGTTAGACAACACATGCATGCAGATAACATAACCAAATTAGTCTAAGTCATGAAATTACATACATAAGCATATCATCATCTTAGAACAAAAGATAATAATGAGTAAGGAAAGATGCAATAACGTTTTCGATTTGCATACGAACAATTTATAAGCAAAAGGAAATTCTTACAACACATGTAAACAACATACATTTTGCTGAAATTAGTTTACAACAAGATACCATCCACAAGAGTTATTCTCTCTATCAAAATGGCCTTGAGGGCTTCTCAATATTAATTCTCAAATTAGTTTTCAATTATACAATGCATGAAGAGCCCTTTCAAAATGGGCTTCTTCCTCTACTTATAGTAATTTGAGTAACTATTGATAGTGTCTTCTTGGATTCTACACACAATAGTTACAAGTCTCTTTAGCTTCCTTTTATCAAGTGTTGTTTGCATGTGTTAGAATAGGATCAAGTTGATGATGGTTGGAGAAAAGACAAAATAGAAGGTAGTTGTGTGCAAATTCAAATTCATTATTTTTGTCTTGTCTTTGTCCCTCACGTAAGCTTCCCATACTTGGTGTTGTCCTTCAATTGATATGACTCTGTGGTATAAAATTTCTTATAGGGCGGCTGCATGGGAGGCTTAATTGTTGGAAAGAGTCTTCATGTCCTTTTTCATATTGGCCATGAAATCTTGGATCATAGTTTGAGTCTTGATCGGTCAGACGAGATGCTCTTCCATTAAATCAGATGTTAATTTTGTATTTTCTTGAGCACTCTATTGTCTCTAATTCATGTTTTTCCGAATTTATTCAAATATATGCTCCTTTTCCTCGGTTTCCCTGAGCTCTTTAATGGGAGGTAGTTCCCCGTTATGTGCCAAAATGTGTGCAACTTTGTGTAGTTGTGCATAGATTCCTAGTGATCTCTTTGTTTCCTTTTCAGCCCTATCCCTGGCCTGTTGGAATCGATCAAGGGTAGCACAGTCAATCCTTATTTCCCCTTCCATAGCGTGAGGTAGCTCGGATGGGGCATTCGAGTTCTCAGCAATCCATCATTGCATAGTGTTTAAGCCTTCCTATTTGGTGAAGAACTAGACATTCTTGGCTTGAAAAAGGTCGATGTTGATCTATTATTTGTGTTGCCAACTACTAGAAGAATTGAAAGTGGGAATACGTGTCTGTAGAAGTCTCATTGAGCTCTTCCTTGACCTTTTCGGCACATGACTTGAATTCCCTACGCCTTCCTTTATCTTTCTTTGCATTCCTAAGTTGTTTCTCAAACTCTCTAATCCTAACATCCTTTTCTTCATTTTGACAGATCAAATTATTGAGGTTTTGTTTCGTTACTATGATGAAAGCAGTGTCAACTAATGCTATATAAAGTGGGTCTTTGTTGACGTCTTCCATCACCAGAGTATCGGTGGAAACTGATAAAGGGTTTCCTTCGATAACTGGTAACTTCTTGGTTTATTATTGTACAATCCTATCAGTGGCTTTGTTGAATCTAAACCTCTTCAATTTTTCCACCTTGCAAGGCTTGTAAGGTGTGTGGAGTCCTAGTTCAAGTTCATCAACCGGGAGGTGAACACTAGTGAGAGGAATTCTTGTCAACGTCTCCAGGATGTTAGTATCCATGAGATAAATATCCCTATCTAACGCATCTTCATCCCGCTTTCTTTGCTCATCTTCAGCTACTTTTGTTGCAGCCTCTTATGTCGCTCTCTTATCTATTGTCACTTCTTGCCTTTATTTCGTTATTGCTTTGGCCTTAGCTTCATCTTCTTGTCGTTTCTTCTCAAAAGCATCTTCTTTCCTCTTCTATGTTTTCTCTTTTTTTCTTTCTTTCTTATCAACAATTGCCTCCTATCCTTTTGTTGATTCAGAGTGTGAAGTCATCTTCGTGGTTATCGTTGTTTCTTCTTCCTCTTTTTTCTGTGCCTCTTCTTGGGCCTTCTCCTCATTTGAGATCCTTCTCAGAGGTTTGCCTTTCTTCTTGAAAATAAATTCATGATACATTTGGGATCCACAATGAATCTCTTCTTCCCTCCCACTTCAATGATGTGTACTCCCATATGTGCCTATGCTTGGCACAGTATTCCTTGACCACTTCCTTCGTGTCATGTCTTTGAAACTTCTCCTCCCTGAAACAAAATGATAGTAACGTGTCTACCTTTACTTGAGTCTGTTTAACATCTCCAAAGGAGTATGATCCAACCCATAATGATAAAGGACGCCATATGGCCTTCTTATATCTATAAAGTGATGCCCCAACTCTTTGGATGACGATTTGATACGCGATCTCTTGCAACACTAACCTATTCGAAATAAATCTAGGGAACAAATGAGGAGATTTGATGGCTCCATATACCCTTATATATGTCTCGTACTCTAGGTGATATCAATCTCCTATTTTCTGCACTATATCTTGGGCCTTGTTATTCATGCAAAGTGTATGTGAATCAAAGATGAACTAGTACAGGGGCATCGAGAAGTAATCGCAAAATTTGTGGTACTTCGTCCTGTACTTGTGCTCCCATATCACTTTGTAGTAGATGTGTATGGGAGCGTTAATGGTTAGATTCCAAGCCCAACCCATCTTGGGATACTCGTGGCATACACACACCATGTCCAACAGTGAGGAATCCATGTGGAAACTGGGAAACTTTTCAGGGGTGGTCTCCTTAGTTGTTCTGATAGAGTCCTTTAGAAATTTTGATAGAATATCATCCCAATTGAAGGATGATCCAACATCGGTGCAGTAGTATATGAGGGGCATTATGGATAATGTGAAATTTTATGTGTCTTGTTCTCCATACAACCTAGACAACATTGATACAATGTACTGGTATGATGTCCTCAACGAGCTAGTAGGATATTTGCCTGCAGGTCTTATTTTGAATGTCTTATCAAGATTGTACCAAATCTTGCATAAATATTTTTCCTTGTGTGAAAATTTCCTGATAATATCTTCATCCAACGGAAAATATCCTTTCTCCAAGTGATAGTATGAGGCTATGTCAGATGCTAGAAATGTTTTTATGGTTTTCCTCTTGGCATTGAGTATGTATCTATTGTCTAGGTGTACATGTCGGATTAGACATGAGATTGTGTCCACACATGGAAAACCCGTTGTATGGGTTGCTACCCGATGTAACTTTGATTTTCAGATGTTCCTAAAGATCTTGAGTTCGTATTTAAGTGAAGTACCCTTCTCAATAAATCTCCTGGTGTCATCATAAAGAGGCCTTGTAACATATGCTTCTTCTTCTTGGTGGATCCCTCTTATGGAGGCCTATGTCATGGAAGATTTTCTCATTGTCTTCTTTCGTGGCAACATACTTGAATCTACACACAGATATTCATTGTTAATGCACAAAACCATTAATAAAAAATAAGATATTTTAGTTCCCTCAACAGGCAAATGAACAAGAAAGTAACCATAAAGAACTAATTTTTGCAATCATATAATTCCTTGGGATTTTCAGAAGCATTAGGAGGTTAATGGTAAAATCGTTAATGAAAACCTGTATTAGTGTCTAAGGAGTTACTAGAGTCGATATTGGGAGGAGAGTTGTCATCTAAAGAAGAGAGGATAATAGGTGACACGGTGAAGGTTTATTGAAATCTAGTTCAGTCCAGAATGGAGGAAAATATTGGGTGAATCGGCGTGAAAAACAGTATCAAATTCTATAACAACAACTGCATCGATATGGTATTGACACTGATCATAAAATACACTAGTATGGTAAAGTGAGTATCAGTGTTAAATGTACAAACTTTGTCGATGTGCAAAGCAATGTATCGATGGTGTTAGCATCAAATCCATCGGTATGCAAGGAATAATACTGACGATGTTCACATCAAGTCTATCAATGAAGGGAAGCTTATATCGAAAGAAACCATAATAACTTTGTTGGTATAGCACAGATGACACCAGAAAGGTTCATAAAAACTTCTCCAACACAGTAAGAGAATATTGGGGACAATGAAGGAAATCTCTCTCATATGTAGAGACTAGTATCAACGATAATGAAGGGAATCTTGCTGGTATGGAGAAATGTGATTCAACAGGGTTCATGCAAACTTTGTCGATATGGCTTCAACCTTTAGAAATTGGCTAAGTCTAGAGTTTGGGTGATGAAAGGGCTTGCCCATGGTTGTTTTTTKGACTATCTTTCAACGATCAGGACTGATTCCAAAGGTGGAGGGAGTTAGGGATGCAAGGAATTAGGGCCATCGAGGGGGAGAAGCTATGATTCCATCCAAGGCCAAGGAGATCGAGATATTAGGGCCCAGTTCCAAGTCCAAAAGGTTAGGGCTTGATGCCAAGTAAATYYACCTAGTTCGAGGGTTGGTTGGATTTGTTAAGCATATAGGGTTTTAAATGTTTATGGCATAGGCTAGGGTAGGAGGGGTTATGGTAGRGTGGGTGGTGGAGGCTCGCTCGATGGCTCAGAGCGATGAGGAAAAGTTAGGAAAATGAAGGGAGCCCCAAGAGGTTACAATCATGTATATAGACACACAAAACTAAAATATGAATGACCATAGAAGATGAAGGGAAAAGAAAATTACTTGTCAGTGGTTGACACATGGATAGAAGGTAAGTTTACAGGTAGGCGAGATGCTTCTTGTGAGGTCTCTCTTCATGCACACTATACTCTTCTCTCTCAAGTCTCTCTTGGTGACATGAAAAGGTAATATTATAGGCCCATGAGGTTCTTATTTATAACCTCTTTCACAATGCGTAAATTGAGGTACCAGAGGGGAAGAGTAGAAGTGTGTCGGCGTATTAACTTTATGTGCCAGTGACGTCGGTGTTGAGGTTTGTGTGTCGATGAAGTTGAGAGGAAGTTCACTGGTACATATATTTTTGTATTGGAAGCAATGTTGTGAATTTCGTCAGTGTACCGATAAAGTTACTATGAACTTACCCAATAAGCAAAGGTTTGGCATCAAGGAGGGTGAATGAAAGATCACCAGTACAACAATTGTGTTTCGGTGGAGTTAGGTAGGAGTCTATTGATACACTTTTCAACCTTTTTAGTGTGTCGATGAGTTCATTTCAAACTCATCGATATGGCCTGTATTGGCGATTTCACAACGAACTCATCTGTACTACCAGAATCCTGAAATAAATGCAAGTAAAAGAACCTGCCAAGTAAAAATCATGAATACTTCGATGAAGGCCAAGAAAATGAGCAGTCTTCTCAACAAGTTGAGAGGGTCTCAAGACAAAAGGAGGGTCCCTTTTTCTTGGTTATATTTGAATCTATGAGCAAGACACTAGAAAAAGGGAAGGTGTTGGAGCGTAGCACAACAAGGTTGTAAAAACGAATTTAGAGGGAAAAGTTTGCAAGATTTACATGGAAGGAGTTTTTTTTTAATTTTTTTTATCAATTAATATATATTCATATATTTATATATAAACACACCAAAAAATGAAACATATTTTATGAACCCAAAATAAAAATTAAAGAATGTGATAAGTAAATGTTAATCACCTAAATCACACAAGTTCAGAGAAAATAATGAGGAATTTTGTGAATCAATGCAAAAATCCTCTGGCAAAAATCACTTGGACTCGTCTAGAATAGAATTAGACCTGCCAAGGAAAAAAAGAAGTGCTTGGAGCTCAACCCAAGCACCAATGTATGAAATGAAGCATCCATGCTTCTTCTATGGAGGTTTTTCTAGTTATTTTTTAAATCTACGAAACAATGCAACCCTACATCTTCTATTGACATTTTTTCTTAAAAAATAAATAAATCTAGTAAATGATGCATCCCTACCTCTTAACTTCAATTTTTTCTGAAGAAATTTAAAATTTAGTGCAAAGAGATAAGGGAACTTAACATTATAGATTAAGAAAAACTATGCACTTAACTTCTTGCTAGCCAAATATTAGTAATATTTATGTTAACATGGAATTATGTTGGAATTAATTATTGTTTAAGGAAAAAGGTTTCTAAGAGGAGGCTTGATATGTAATTGAAGTACTTATAGCCCACTCGCTTCACCAACAAGGACCCTGTGTAGAATTTGATCTCTGAACTCTATCTCGGTTCTATCCCTGAGTTTGCAATAGAATTCTATGTCTTCTAGAGGCTACCAAGCCTCGGTCCTCTACCTTGCACAAGGAACTTTCTTCTACTCATGATGAGAAAGTCGTCACTCAATGTAGCTTGCACACATCCAATAGATGGCAATGGAAGGTTGACAATTACAATGTCTTCCATGAAACAATTGAGCAACTCAATTACCTAGTTGTTCCATATGGAATTGGTCTTCTCTTTATCATGACCAAGATTTTGTTATAAGAATGTCATGAGCATGAGTATCAAGTTGTGTTTGTACTTCCATTTGGTTTATGGTCTAGGTAAAGTGTCTTGTAACATAAGAGCATAGGTAAGCAAACTCTTTGTCATTTCAAAAGCTCAATATAATTACCTAGAGATATCCATCCTCGATATTAGAGTAATGAGGTCATTACATTCCAACCATCAATGAGTCAAGTGCTTGGTTAATAATGTCAAGCTTATTATGACCCAATATCATGCTCTAATAGATTAAACCTTCATTTGCCTCCTTTGTTTAAACCATGACAGTTATGTTCTAGATGGTCATTCTCCTGCACAAAAGTATCATAATAGTGTTTGGCATTGGATTCATGTCAAGGTTGTGTTGGAGCAAGAGAATATGCACCAGTGCTAAAGGTGGATGCTCCATGCCATGTCTAGACCTTGGTGAATGAGGAAATGAGAGCAAAGGTTATACTTGACCCAAGGTGACAAATCGTGGGCATCCAAGCAACAAATAGGATTCCTTGGAGTGCCTTGGACATAGGTCGAAGGTGTGGGATATTGAAGTGTTACACCAAATGAAATAGGTTTAGGTTTTCTTTTTCACACCAACTAACAAGTGAAACATGGACTGGATTCTCCATGAACTAAGGTCCACACTAAAACAATGACAATGAAGAATACCCAATGTTTGAAAAACAATGATGAAATGGGTGGGTACTTTCTTAAGCTAGGTTTCACATACATCTTGGACAACAAAGAGGATGTGCATGGGAGATCATGAACACTAAGGTTTGGATGTAGACCTTTGGCATCAAAGGAAGATGTGCATGGGCCTTTCCTTGAGTCAGGGCTCACCGCTTATCATTTGGAAAAAAAGAACAATGTGTGGGATTTCTCCGAGATAGATCTCACACACACAGCAAGGAAGAAATGAGTGGTGTCTATCATGAGAGGTAATAAACAATGGATAGAGTGCCCAACAAGTCGTGTGAGTAAATAATCAATGGCTAGTGTGCCCAACAAGTGATGGGATCGAACCAACAAGTAAATTAAACACCCATTAGGGATGAAGATGTCCTGAAAACCAAGTTAGACGCCCAACAAGATGAACATGCCCCAACAAATAAG
>JASDQU010103665.1:278081-296460 GCA_032191745.1 Picea mariana
GAGAGAGAGAGAGAGAGAGAGAGAGAGAGAGAGAGAGAAGTAGGGTTTAAGCAAGTTCTCCAATAGATCTACAAGGGTGACCATTGATCTTCCCTCACCCCATGCATTCAACGGTGGAGATTAACTAGTTGTTGTAATGGGTAAGCACCATTTAGGTAATAATCTTTGTGAAAACCTCTCACACAGTAAACTAGAATAATATGCAGAAAATAAATCCTCCTCCAATCAAAATAGATACAAAGAATCCATTAGAGTTAACCAACAAACTTCAATTAAATACAATGAGGAATTTAACCACAACACACAGAAGAAAAACACATTAAGACACTTTTTCTTACCTTGGAACCCAATTGGGAAAAGCAGTCTCGAATGTTGCACAATATTCATTTTTCTACAAGTTTGGATACAATGCTATCCTCATCCCTGGACAAAAAAAAATCCCTTTGGAAATGAGGGAGGATGAACAAATAGGGAGAGATACGTGGTAAGGGAAGGTCAACATCCATGGCTCTTCACTTCTCATTCCTTAGGCTTCTCTCATATTCGGTTCCTTGTTATTTAAATTATTTTTCCTTAACTTTTCTATTACATCCTTATTTGGTTTATTCCACATTAACTTGCATTGTTTTACATGGATTAAATAATTTTGGTTGATTGTCAATCTATGTTGCAAGTACTAAATCTTATCCATTGATCATTCAGAATCCTTTTTGGATCACACCTCTCCATTGAGATGATTTTTGGTCTCCAAAAGCTCAAGGAAACCAATATGGATTAGTGTTGTCTGCTTATCTAGGATGTGGCTCTGACTCTGGCTCCTAGCTATAACTCTAAGTCTTGCTCTGGCTCATGGCTCTGGTCCTTGGCTATGGCTCTGGCTCTAGCTCTAGCTCGCTTTTTTCTGCAATACATAAATATTCTCTCAACAATCTCCATATATGAACTTTGGACTCAACATCCATTCCCATCTTCCTCTCTGCCTTAGAGACAATCCATCTTGGCTACCAATGAAGCCAAGTCAAATTTTGGTCTTCTTGCTTAGTGTGACCCTAGAGTGCTACCATCACACAACAACTCCTCAAGGGAAGTGTGGTTGCATTACTCTACTAATATCAATTGCTTCTCATCATGGAAACAACCCTTCAATGCTTGATCATGCTAACAAGCACTTCCGGAGTTCTCCAAACACACCCAAGGTCATTTACCTTTGTGCATCACTCTCTGGCACATGTCCAAGAAGGGTTTCTTTTGGATGAAATATCAAACACAACCATTGGAATGTGGTTTCCCTTGTCATCAACTTCTTGTCCATCTCGTTGGTGATGTAGACTTCATGTGATGCTATCTCTTCATTGATGACTTTTTCCTCTTGGATTAGAGAGGCAAACAAATCTTCATCATTCACAATATTCACTCTCCACACTCTTCTCTTCGTTGTGTGGTTTCTAGGGTGAAGCTCCAAATGAAGTCACCAACAATTTGCTTCCCAATGTCCACTCAATTTGCAGTGGTGGAAAACGTTCTTGGCATTGTGGTATGGATTTCTTGACATAATCCTCCTCTCTATGTGCCTCTGAGGTTGCTATTCRGTTGGAGAATCCTTGTTTCCATTCCTCTTCTGGAAGCAGTTTGTCCTACGGCATGTGGCTTGCTTCTCCCRACAAGATGCCTTGAGATGGCCTTTCTTTCCATAGTGTGAGCATGTCTCTGTGTACCAACAAATTTCTATGGTATGGCCTCTCTTCTTGTAGCAATGACAAATAAATAATGTCTTGTTTGACGTAGACCCCTTGGTCTTATTCTTMTTCTTGTTGTCGTTGATTGGTTTATTGCTTTCTCTGAGTGTAGGTGCAGGCTAAGTTTTTGAACTCTCCTCATTATTTCCCTCCTTCAATCCGCCACAAGAATTATGAGGTGGTATTAGACTGCCACCTTCATTTACCATTACTTCTCCTTCTCCTGATGAGTAAGCCAACTCTGGCATGTATGTTTCCTTCACAAAAACTGTCTTCGTGGTGATGGGATTTCCACTTTTCCCATCAAATCCTAGGCCTCACGCTTATCCCTTGGAATAACTACAATGGGGCTCAATATGCCTTGTCTCCTCTTGCCTATCCCTTGTTCATCATAACCCATTTTCCTTAGAATTTTAGAGCCAATACCCCCGATATGATTCTTAAATTCACCAATTTGCGCTTGAGAGATGTCTACGAAAGGTGAGTTTACCAAGGTGGTCTTAGTCATGGTGCTAGCATCTGCAGTGATAATGGAAGGTTTCCTTTCTCCTCTATTCTATTGGACAACTTCTTAAGGCCTTTCCAAGGAATTATTATTCTCTTTGAAATCTTTCTACGGCCACATCATCATTTGCATGAACCTATCCTCTTGCCAGTTATCCATATGGATGACTTTCTCACCAAGGTATACAAGTTGCGTTGTATGATTGTCCCAATATATCCTAACTTCAGTGAGGGAGTCTTTACTTTCTATAAACTTCTTCTTAAACAATGGCATAAATTTGGTAGAATTATCCATGTGCTTCTCCATCTCTTCCATCCTCTAGTTAAGCATATTAAATTGCGCCTTGAAGCTCTTTTTCTCTTCTCGAAGCTCGACATTGCTAGCACTTAAGTCTTCCAACTTATCTCTGCTTGCTTTACCCATGATGAGCTCTGTAATATTTTGTTCACAGTTTTGGAATCAATGTCTAGGTCAAGGATTCAACTTCTCTAATACCATTTGATCCATAATCAAGGGACTTATAGCCCACTCGCCTCACCAACACGAACCTTGTGTGGAATTTGATCTATGAACTCTATCTCAGTTATGTACCTAAGTTTTGCATAGAATTCTCTGTCTCATGGAGGCTACCAAGCCTCGGTCCTCTGCCCTGCACAAGGAACTTTCTTCTCCTCCTGATGAGAAATTCCTCACTCAATGTAGCCTACACACATCCCATAGTTGGCAATGGAAGGTTGGAAATTACAATGTCTTCCACAAAACAATTGAGAAACTCAATTAACTAGTTGTTCCATATGGCATTGGTATTCTCTTTATCGTGGCCAAGATTTTATTATAAGAACATTGTGAGCATGAGTATCAAGTTGCATTCAGACTTCAGGTTGGTTTATGGTCTAGGTTAACTGTCTTGTAACATAAGAGCAGAGGTAATCCAACTCTTTATCATTTCAAAAGCTCACTATAATTGTCGAGAGATATCCATCCTCAGTATTAGAGTAATGAGGTCATTACATTCCAACCATCAATGAGTCAGGCACTTGGTTAATAATGTCAAGCTCAGTATGACCCAATCTCATGCTCCAATAGATTGAACTTTTGTTTGCCTCCTTCGTTTAAACCATGATAGTTATGTTCCAAATGGTCATTCTCCTACATAGAAGTATCATAATAGTGTCTAGCATCGGATTTCACATCAAGGTTGTGTTGGAGCAAGAGAATATGCATTAGTTCTCAAGGTGGATGCTCCATGCCACGTCTGGACCCTGGAAAATGAGGAAATGAGAGAAGAGGTTATACATGACCCAAACTGACAAATTGTGGGCATCCAGGAAGAAAATAGGATTCCTTAGAGTGCCTTAGACACATGTCAAAGGTGTGGTATATTGAGGAGTTACACCAAATGCATTAGGGTTAGGTTTTTTTTTTCAAGTCAACTAACAAGTGAAACATGGAATGGATTCTTCACGACCTAAGGTCCACACTCAAACGATGACAATGAATAATACCCAGCGTTTGAATAACAATGATGAAATGTGTGGGTCCTTTCCTGAGCTAGGGTTCATAGGAATCTTGGACAACAAAGAGGACGTGCGTGGGAGATCATGAATGCTAGGGTTTTGACATAGACCTTTGGAATCAAAGGAAGACGTTCATGGGTCTTTCCTTGAGTTGGGGCTCACCTCTTATCATTTGGAAAAGAAGAATAATGTGTGGGATTTCTCTAGGTTAGATCTCACACACACAACAAGGAAGAAATGAGTGGGATCTATTGTGAGAGGTAATAAACAATAGCTAGTGCACCCGACAAGTCATGTGAGTAAATAAACAATGGATAGTGTGCCCAAATAGTGATGGGATCGACCCAACAAGTAAATTAAACGCTCAGTAGGGATGAAGACATCCCAACAACCAAGTTAAATTCCCAAAAAGATGAAGATTCCCTAGAAAACAATTGAACTGTGTGTGGGCACTTCAGTTCATCTGTTAGACAATGAGAATTTGCCTCAGATAGATAGATAGAGACTTCCAGGAGGCAGAAATAGGGTTTTAGCAAGTTCTCTAACATCTCTGCAAGGGTGACCCTTGATCTTCCCTCACCCCATGAATTCAATGGTAGAGATTAACTAGTTGTTGTAATGGGTAAGCACCATTTAGATAATAATCTTTGTGAAAACCTCTCACACAATAAACTAGAAGAATATGCAACAAATAAAGCCTCCTTCGGTCAAAATAGATACAAAGAAGCCATTAGAGTTAACTAGAAAACTTTGATTAAATACAATGATGAATTTAACCACAACACACAAAGGAAAAACACATTAAGACATGATTAGTTTTTTTTACCCTAGAACCCAATTTGGAAAACCAGTCTCAAATGGTGCATTGTATTCTTCTTTCTGCAAGTTTGGATACAATGCTCTCCTCCTCCCTGGAAAAAAAAAATTCCTTTGGAAATGAGCGATGATGAAGAAATAGGGAGAGATAGAGGGTAAGGGAAAGCCAACAACCATGGCTCTTCACTTCTCGTTCCTTAGCCTTCTCTCCTATTCGGTTCCTTGTCATTTTAATTACTTTTCTTTTACTTTTCTCTTACATCCTTATTTGGTTGATTCCATGTTAACTCGCATTGTTTTACATTTTTTTACATGACTTACATAATGTTGGTTTATTATCAATCTATGTTGCAACTTCTGAGTCTTACCCATTCTTCAGTTTGGATCCATTTTATATCAAGGCCCTTCCTTCCTTCCTTCATATGTATGTATGTTGATTTTTCACGCCTTGGAAGAAAATTTAAACAAGAGTGAATATAGACAGATGACATAATATTATACAATACAAATACATACAACAATAAATAACGATTATGATTGCAAGAAGCTCAAATTTTAGCTCTATGAGAATTGAAGCCCTATAATGTAATTTATCACAAGAAAAATTAAATCATAGTGAAGACAAACAAACGAAAAAATCTTGGGTAATCCAAATACATACAACAATAATAGAAATATTGCAATTGCACTAAGTTCAACCTCAAAATACATAGGATTGAATTTATATAACTTAATTTATCATAACAAATGCAAATTCTAACAGAAATAAGTGCACCATTGTTGGGTTAAATACAAAGATATTAAGACAACACTAGTGGAGTAGGTTGAATTGTCTCTTTGAAAACTACCTTATAAATACAATCTTGAAAATAAGTTTTGAGGTGTCTTACTATGCTACGCAATGTGGCATACATGATAATTCCTTCACACACCTAGAGAGCAAGGCACAACTTCTATCTTTTAGGTGTTCTATGTTACCAAGTTTTAAAGTGTTAAATGATAGCAGTCCCTTCATGCAACATTGACTCACCTGCCATCAAATATTTGCAACTAGATGTTTAATGCAAGTGCATTGATCATTGGCCATCCAAGATTTCCACATGCCTCATGTGTAGAACAATTGTTGCCAATGGCAGAGGATGAGAGAAATCATATATTGTAGCTCCCCTCCGCTGCCACGGGTCAGTTATGATACCTCAGGGTGAACTATGATAAGCCATTATGTTGTGGTTAAACACCCCTATGTGTGCATCTTTCGGTGTGAACTACTATGCAAGTTGTTCTAAGTATGAGTAGTATGCTCACATGATATATGATATCTCATTAGTCTTCATTTGTTCTTAAGAGGAGTAGCATGCAAACTTCAATATGCCTTCAACCCTATTTAATATATCCTCTTCATTGAGATTATAGTGTTTAGTTTTTCATTAAGAGATGGGATTTTAAGATGCCTCAAACCCTGTTTAATATCCCCTCTTTGTTGAGATTTTATTGTTTAGTTTTCCATAAAGAGATAAGGAGTGTTGTGTGGGGATACCTAGATTTATATGTAACACTGAAACGATAATATTCAAGTATATAGGTCTAATGGGTCTTACTCATTAGGGACTCTACATTTTAAATCCACACTTTCCCCCCCATCTCCCACCTTCTGGTATATCAAATTGTTGGTGAATTTAAACGCACACATTCCCTCCACCCCTTCCCCCCTTTCTATAATAGTAAAGATTGCTCTTATATTTTTAGGACCAATAGACACTAAGTTTTTGGGTCATCTAAGACGAGTTAATGCTACAACTTTTGTCATGTTAACACTATGTTTTATCTTACATGGAAGAAGGTTGTGTTATACGTGTAGATGATCCTAAAGTACTTAGTCTAGGTTTATTATTTCTAGAATAATATGTACTTAGAATTTTCTACAATAAATATTGTTATATTAGATAATATGTCTAGAACTTATTGTTGAGATTTGGGTACCTTGGAAAGTGGTCCCCTTGTGTTTGTGAGTCTCTAAACACAAAGGGGGAGACTATTACCCTTGTTACTTTACTTTATGTTCTAATTTCATGTTGACTTAGGAATTTGAGTCAAAAGTGAAATATGTCACTTAAGTTATTAAAGTGACATTGGGTGAATTAAAGCACATGAGGCAAACTAAGGAAACTTGGGAAAGTGGGTTTCCTAAGTGAGAATTTTGGATTAAATCTCACCCATTTATTATACATGGCTAGATTGGATCTAGGCCATTGATATTTTAGGGTTTGGACAAAGAGTGGATAAAGGAGGGAAAAGGGTAAGGATGAGACTCATTCTTCACTTGAGAGAGTTGAGAGGAGAGGAGGAGAAGAAAAAATCTTGGGTGCATTTCTTGAGGAGAGGAGGGCGCATGAGGTCAAGGGTTTGAGGAGAAGCCATTGTTGAGGTGTTAGGTGCTATCTTGATTGGAGGTTCATTCATGGAGGCTTGGGCACTAACTTGAGGTGAGGCGCATTCTATAAGTGAGGGGCGCAAATGCTAGTATAGAGGTGCATTCTAGAGGAGTGGGGGTGCATCTAGCTTGGGATAGGTTACTATCTTATGGAGGAGACTTGTTCACTTGGAGAGGGCACACTCTAATGTATAGAGGGTGCAAGGGTGAGTGAGGGTGCACACACTTGTGGATTTTTTGCTAGAGGAGAGGCACACTAGAGATTAGTGCGCACCAAGACATGAAGGAAGGCACTCTTGTGTAAAGGGTGAAATACCAAGGGCAAAGGCAAAGGGAAAGGGAAAGGTTCAAGCAAAGGAAAAGGCAAACACACGCACAAGGAAATAGGGCCAAGGGATTAGCAAGAGAAGAAGGGTGCACCAAGGCAAAGGGTGCCTTACTTCAATGGGATAGTAGGCACATCTTCAAGGGAATCCAAAGCATCCAAGAGTGGTTTCTATTGTACCGGGTTCGCTTGTTTATTTTTCCTTGTTGTAAATTTTTCTTTGAGATATTCTATATACATATATCTCCAAACTGGTTTTCCCCAGGTGGGTTTTATAAAGGGTCGTTTTGACCAAAAACACTTGTGTCCAAATTTCATGCAAGCTTAGTTGTTAGATCAACATTTAAGAGTTGTAAAGATCTATAGGACTGTTATTTGTTTTGAGTATATTGCATGTGCTAACCACTAGTTATGAAAAAAACTTGCAAGGGCACCTCAAAAGAGCACTTAACCATCACTTTGGGGGCAGAAAAGTACTTGATTGTTTGTTGACAACAAAGGAAAGTTTTTGGAGACTAAACTTAGATCCCAACAAGAGGTCAAAGACAAACCTGTTGGGCAGCCCCTCATCGGTCCTCAAAAATCTACACTTAGTCGTTTCTTAGGATCAATAATTAGAAGAATAAATAGATTCTTCATTTATTGTAAATGAACACTTTTCATCTTCACATGATTATGTGATAAAATGTCCATGTCAAATTTAGTGTAGGAAACTAGAAAGATGAGATTATTTAAGCTTTCTTAGTTTGATGTGAGATTAATTTAGATTTTTGTAAGCTCTTGCATAAATTATGTAATTTTTATTTTCCTTGATTAATAAAAGTTGTGTGTCTACTTGGAAAAATTTAAAAGATTTATTTGACACTCAACCTGAAATAAAAAGGGTTGATATTCAATTGAAGTTGCTTCAACAAAAACTAGTTGATTGTGGTCATGTACTGGAATATATTTCCATATTAAAAAACATCGAATGATAAATAACCAAGGTGGGATTTCCTGCAGTAGATGATAGTTTGATGGAAACTATCTTGATTGTAGGGTTTCCCCCTCTTATAAGCATTTTTAGAGACTTTACATTCGACTGGTAAATGTGAAAATACTTCATTTGATCAGTTGAGTGAATTTTTAGCTCAAGATGATAAGACTTTTGGGAAGAAGAAACAAACTAGAGAAGATGTCTTATATACAAGTGCAAGCTACAGTAAAACGTCAATTGAAAGTTCAAGAGGAAGAGGATCTCCATTCAATAATATAGGACATGGAATCAAAATCAATGTTATTGTAGAAGACGTGGTCATGGGCATAGTCAAGGAAGAGGAAGGAATAATTTTCAATGTGGATCAAACTATTTTAGAAGAAGTCGGTCAAAAAGACCTCCAAATCAAAATTATCAATCTGGAAGAGGAAGAGACTTGAGTCATATTAAATGCAGACAATGCAATAGAGTTGGTCATTGTGCAGAAGATTGTAGAACTCCAAATGATAACCTACCTAAGTTCAAGCAACATTCAACTTCAGCGTAGTATGCTAATTCCAATGATCAAAGTGATTCTAAGTATGTATTTAGTGTTATTCAACAATTAGAGTTAAGAGATTTAATGGATTCCAACTACTCTTTTCAGAGTGAGTATGAAGATGCATGGTTATTGGATATAGGTTCCACTCAGCACATGACTTTCAGAAGAGATTTCTTCTGGTCCTTTCATGAATGTAAATTGAATTCAATTTTTTTACAAAATGAATGTAAAATGAATTCAATTATGTGAAAGATTTTCTCCTAGGAATTGGAGAGAAAATGATTTCAAATGTTTGGTATGTACCATCATTTAAAAATATTTTGTTGTCCTTAGTGATGATTCGATAAGTTGGGCATCAAATTATTAAGGAATATGGGTTGGTTAAAATCAACTCAACAAAACAAAATCTAAAAACAATCATGACAGGATATGAAGATGGAAAGTTTCTTAGGATGAAAGGGAAATTCATTCCTCGGAAACAAGATTTGCAGGAGCAGTTGATTCAGAAATTTCACCTATAAGGTTATGGCATGTTCGTTATGGAAATTTGAATTTTGATAGTCTTTCTCAACTTCAAAAACAAGGAATAGTCAAAGGGATACCCACCTTTAAAAAGGAAAATGCAATGTGTGAAGCCTATATTTATGAAAAATAAAATCAAGAATCGTTTCCTACTGGATCATGGAGAGAAAACAGATGTTTTCAACTCATCCATAGTGACATTTGTGGACCTCTAGAGACATATCTTGGAGGATGTAAATATTTTTTACTTTTTATTGATGATTTTAGTCAAATGACTTGGGTAGATTTCTTGAAAGAAACATCAGAAGCATTTGAAAAACTCAAGCTTTTTCATCATCTAATTGATAAAGAAACCAAAATATATATAGATACTTTGAGGAAAGACAATGGAGGGGAATTCACTTGAAATGAATTCCAAAATTTTTACAAGGATAAAGGCATCAAAAGTGATGCAGGAGCATCGTCAACATCAAGCGAGCGTGGGGGCAAGCGCAACACATTTTGAGCACATGATAAATTGTTTAAAAATTTTGAAGATTGGATGCGCCAAACTTAAATGTGATAGTTAAGGAGAGGCGTACTTATATATTGTAAAGGACCTTGAGCGATCCGCTCTCGTCCATAGTAGGTAGAAAGCATTTATGTAAGTAGGTAGAATTGAATATTAGATTAGACAGTTTTAGAAGGAGTGGAGGGAAAATGGATATAGACACCCTCATTGCGTATTGTATGATAGAAGCATGAACAGAAAAGGAAGAGCAAGAGCATGCAAAGCGCTGTGTAAAATCACCCATGTACAGATATTTGAATTAATAGAAAAAGCTTTGGTTCAAATTCATGGCGTTGTGTCTGTTCTCTGTGTATGTATGTTGAACATTATGCTCATGAATGTTTACTTCTTGTTATACATTTGCTTTATATGATATGTATATGATTTCATGTTTGAGTTTGAAGCCTGAGAGGAAGTAGGAATGAGTTTCAATTGTTTCTCTATCTGAGCAAGATTTCTGCAAGGAGTGCAATTGAATTGTTCGCAAGGAGTGTGTCGACAAGGAGTTCAGAGGGTTGTCTCTGGAAGCTCAGGAGAGGTAGATTTTGTTCTCATTCCCTTAGAGTGCAGTTGGGCACAGGAGTCGTGCAAGGTGTGCGCAGGCCGAGGAGAGTCTCAGAGTTGCGTATATGAGAAAAACTATTGAGAGACCGTTGTTGCAGAGTGTGCGCAAGGTCGAAGAGCATTTAACACTTCAGGTGTTTGGAGGTTGCCGCAAGGAGAACGTGCAAGGATCCTCTTTGAGGCTCGAAGTTGTGAGAAGCTCAGGAAGAATAAAGCCTTTGAAAACATTGAGGGGCATCGAAAGTTTGTAGCGCAAGCGGATAAGTCCAGAGAAGAGTCCTTGGTTTCCTTCATAGAAATCATCAAAGGGAAGAGACCGTCGGTTAGGAATCTGTGGGGAGGATTAGAAAAATCCCGCCAGCCGTCAGATCTATTTGAGAAGTGAGAAGATTACGATAGCGTCTGGAGTTCAAGCTCAGGAGAACGTGGGCCATTGGATCCTCGCCCAGTTATCCTTCAACCATCCGATCAGACAGGAGTTGCACAGGATTTAACCCTGTCAAGTGATTGAAAGTCTTGAAGGGCATCGGGATATCGAGGCATCGGAGTTTGGGATATCAGAAATCCCGTGGACAAGAGGTCGAGAAAGTCTATCGTGAAACCCCGATATAAATTGGACTGTCCATTTGTGGGGACAGGTGGAAGAAGTTGAGGGTCATCGGCATATTGGGAGTCTCGAGGACAAGAGTCCGAGACTTGTTGAACCTCGAAACAGCAAAAAGATCACAGCCGTAGGATCTCAGGGAGGACACGTGTCGTATGATCATCTAAATCAAGGATTCGGTCATCGGGACTCACATAAGTGAGTGTTTTGGTTTTGAAATTGCCGAAACCCGAGAGTAAATCTAAACCGTCCATCCTTGAGGATGCGTGGCGACAATTGCGATCATCGGAAAAAGTCTCGAAAGAGAAGTCATATCGGGAAATCGGGATTTGAGAGATCGAGAGTCTCGAAGATAAAAGCATTTCGGCATTCGAAATCGCGAAGTCCCGAGAGAGATCTGGAGCCGTTGATTTTGTTTACGGCGGAAGGGCTTCCTAGTGACGTCATGTCGGGATTCGGAGGATCGGGAATTCCGTGGAAAAAGCGTCCGTGCATTTCGGCATAAGGAAGTCCGAAACCTCGAAGGGAGGTAAGGCTGCAGTCTTATGAGAACAGGTCACATGATTAGGGCATAGCCAAGAGGGGCTAAAGCACAAAGGGAGCGCATAAGGATCTCAGAGATTGGGAATTTGAGGAAGCAAGTGTTTGTGACATCGGGGATTGGAAAACCCCGAAACCCGATTGTGACTTTATGTTCTGAACAGAGAAGGGATCGGGCCTAAAGACTGTAAGGTGCCAAAAAAACCTGTGGGTCAAATTTAAATAAAGATTACAGGGGAGAATCGAACGAGCCACTCCGGCTCGAGGGTGAACTTTGAACGATCCTTAAAGACTGGGAGGTCAGCGCAGAGGCCTTTTTCCAAGGCAAGGGGTGAGGCAGCGCCAGGTTTGGTATCAGAGCCCATAAAGGTTCTTTGCTTTCTGTAGCAGAGAAAAGGAGGATTTCATCATGCCGCCTAGAAGAAGAGATAGACAATCACCCAATCCCCAAGAGGAGAGGGAAATGCCAAGAAGGAGAGGCAGGCAGATGATAGATACAGCCATGGAGAGAGAGACAACGCAAAGACGCACGGCCAGTGAGGGGGATCTTAGTGATTCCGAAAGTGAAGCTGAGGCTGAACATGAAGAAGAAGTTGCAACCGAAGATGCATCAAATGAACGTTTGATCAAAGCTATTGCAAGAATGGGTCAAGGGAAAATATGGACATTCCAGTTTATGAGGGAAACTTGGATGCAGAGGAGCTTCTAGACTGGATTAGAGCTCTGGACACATACTTTGACTGTGAAGATGTCGAAGAAGACAAGAAAGTTAAGCATGCTATTACAAGGTTGAAGGGACATGCAACATTGTGGTGGGATGAACTACAAACTGACAGATGCTGCAAGGGCAAGAAGAAGATCAAAAGCTGGGATAGAATGATCACGGAGATGAAGCTGAAATTCATCCCTAGGGATTATCAAATTACTCTGTTCAGGAGGATGCAGAACCTGAGACAGAAGCTGATGACAGTGAAGGAATATACTGAAGAATTCTACAGGCTAAACATCACGGCAGGTCATCGGGAAAGAGATGATGAAAATGTTGCCAGATACATGAATGGCCTGAGGTATGACATTCAGGATGAGATGAGAATGGTTACCATACGAACAGTGGAAGATGCTTATCATATGTCTCTAAAAGCTGAAGAGAAGTTGAGCCGAAAACAGGGTCAGAGAGGCCGAGGCAGAAGTCAAGCCGGGGGAAAATCAGTTGTCCAAGATAAAAATCAGAAGCCCAAGGAAGACTGGAAGAAACCTCAAACTCGAACTGAGAGAGGTGGAAGCTCACAGCAAGGGCGATATCCTGAATAGAGAGGACAACATACTGAGCAGAGAGGAGATTATGTTGATAATAATACTTTTCCTTGTACTAGAGGAAGAGGAAGAGGAAGAGGTGGAGTGATAAAATGCTTCACGTGTGGAAAGAATGGACACAAATCTTATGAATGTCTAGATAAAAATAAAGAGGGTGGAGAGACTCACATCGCTGAAGCACAGAGGCGAGATATTGAGGCAGAAGATGCTGAAGGTGGAAGATCGTTGATGATGCAAAAGGTCCTTTTGACACCAGAAAAGGAAGTGGAGAGTTAAGTCCAGAGAAATAGACTTTTTCGGACTGCTTGCAAAACCAAGGACAAGGTATGCAAGGTCATTGTGGACAGTGGTAGCACAAATAATCTCGTTTCAACCAAGATGGTAGAGAAGCTGAAGCTGGAGACGATTGAACATCCAAGTCCATATAAAGTTTCATGGCTACAAAAAGGACATCAGGTAAATGTCACTAAACAATGTTTAGTTGAGTTTAAGATAGGGGGATATAATGATAAGATCTTGTGTGATGTTATTCCTATGGATGTTTGTCATTTATTTCTGGGTAGACCATGGCAATATGACAGAAATGTGATTCACGATGGGAAGATGGACACATACACCTTAGAAAAGGATGGGAGAACTCATATGTTGCTTCCAATCAAAGATAAGGAGGTGAAAATAGAAGTAAGAAACATTGTACTTCTCATGAGTGGGAAGGAACTTCTTACCGAGGTTAAGAAGAAGGAGGAACCGTAATTCATTGTGGTCAGAAAACCAAGGATTGTTTTGACCAGTACAAGAGTGGACGATTTACCGGAAGAGGTTCAGGAACTATTGGAAGAGTTCGCTGACATAGTAGTGGACGAACTACCTCGTTCATTGCCACCGATCAGAAGTGTGATTCATCACATTGATCTCATACCAGGAGCCAGTTTTCCAAATAAAGTCGCGTACAGATTAACGCCACAAGAGAATGAAGAGGTCAAAAGACAAGTCCAGGAGTTGTTGGACAAAGGTTTGGTCAGAGAAATCTTGAGTCCATGTGTTGTTCCGATAGTACTCAATCTGAAGAAAGACGGAGGCTGGAGGATGAGTACTGACTCGAGGGCGATTAAAAAGATAACCATAAGATATATATTTCCATTGCTGAGGATGGATGATTTGATGGATTGCTTAAGTGGAGCAAAATATTTTTCAAAAATTGATTTGAAAAGTGGTTATCATCAAATCCGCATGAGAGAAGGTGATGAATGGAAAACAGCCTTCAAGACTAATGAAGGGTTGTATGAATGGCTTGTTATGCCATTTGGCTTAAAAAATGTGCCAAGTACCTTCATGAGGTTGATGAACGAAGTCCTGAAGGAGTTCATCGGAAAATTTGTCATTGTGTATTTGGATGACATACTGGTTTACAGTAAAACAGTGGCAGAGCATCTGAAGCATTTGGCTACAGTGATGCAGAAACTAAAGCAGGAGAAGCTGTTGATAAATATGAAGAAGTCCTCATTCATGAAGATAGAGCTCATTTACTTGGGGTTAGTTATTTCGGCAAATGAGTTGAGGATG
Organism: Picea mariana; assembly: GCA_032191745.1. Classification (NCBI taxonomy): domain Eukaryota; kingdom Viridiplantae; phylum Streptophyta; class Pinopsida; order Pinales; family Pinaceae; genus Picea; species Picea mariana. The sequence goes on from JASDQU010103665.1 coordinate 292,586, forward strand.
GATCCAGATAAGGTGGAGGTAATCAAGAATTGGCCATCACCGAAGAATATCTTTGAGGTGAGAAGTTTTCACAGATTGGCTAGTTTCTACTGGAAATTCATCAAGAATTTCAGTGGAATTAGCACAGGGATGATGGATATAGTGAAGAAAAGACATAAGTCTTTTCATTGGACTGAAGAGGCTGAGAAAAGTTTTAATCTGTTGAAGAGGAAGATTACGGAACAACCAGTTCTAGTGTTGTCGGATTTCCGAAAGACATTTCAGGTGAAATGCGATGCAAGTGGATTTGCAATAGGGGCAGTCTTGAGTCAAGAAGATAGGCCAATAGCATACTTCAGTGAGAAGCTGAATGAAGTGAAAGTGAAATACTCCATTTATGACAAGGAGTTTTATGCTATCATCCAGGCATTGAAGAAATGGAGGCATTACTTGATCCCGAAGGAGTTTGTCTTATACAGTGATAATCATGCACTACAGTTTGTGACTCAACAGGAGAAGTTGAGTCAGAAACATGTCAAATGGGTTGAGTATATGCAAAATTTCACTTTTGTGAGAAAACATATTTCTGGTACTGCTAACAAAGTGGCTGATGCTTTGAGCAGGAAGTGTTTGCTGTTACAGGAGTTCAAAGTCAAAACATTGGGTTTTGATGATCTCAGGGACATGTACGCTGATGATCAGGATTTTAGAGAGGCGTATGAAGTAGCTGAGAATCCATTTCTCGGAGACTGGAGCCAATGGGTAGAATACATGATCCAGGAAGGATTGTTGTTTAAGGGCAATCGACTTTGTATTCCAAAGTGCTCCATGAGGGAGAATCTATTGAAGGAGAAACATAGTGGAGGATTGGCCGGAMATTTCGGTCATGAMAAAACATTTGCGAAGATGAATGAGTCGTATTTTTGGCTGGGAATGCGAGCAGATTTCAAGAGATTCGTGGACAGATGTAGAATTTKCCAGCATTCGAAGGGAAGGAGACAGAATGCGGGATTTTATCAACCATTTCCCATACCTGAAAGGTCGTGGGATGCAATCATCATGGATTTCATATTGGGGTTGGCAAGGACACAAAGAGGTTGTGATTCAATCTTTGTGGTGGTGGATAGGTTTTCCAAGATGGMACACTTCATTCCATGTCAGAAAACTAGTGACGCAACTCACATTGCGAACCTGTTTTTCAAAGAGGTCATTCAACTTCATGGGTTGCCAAGAAGCATAGTTTCGGATCGAGATACTAAGTTCATAGGGAACTTTTGGAGGACCTTATGGAAGAAGCTAGGAACTAACTTGGCATTTAGTTCAACTTATCATCCTCAGACGGATGGATAGAGAGAAGTGGTGAACAGAAGTCTGGGATACTTGCTGAGAAGCTTGGTGACAGAACACCACAGCCAGTGGGACAACATATTACCACAGGCAGAGTTTGCGTATAACGAATCGGTTAACAGGAGAAGAGGGCAGAGTCCATTTCAAGTTGTCTATGGCATGCAACCAAGAGGAATTTATGAACTGAGGGATTCAGAACAGACTGCGACTAGGAGCGCTAGTGCAGAAGAATTCGCAGAGGCGATGGAGGAACTTCACAGCCGGGTGAAGGAGCGATTGCAAAATTCAAGTCAGGAGTATAAGCGTAGAGCAGATCAGCACAGAAGACAACTTCAGTTTGAGGTTGGTGACTTGATTCTGGCACATTTGAGGAAAGAGAGGTTCCCGAGAGGAACATATAATAAGCTGAAGATGAAGAAAATAGGGCCATGTAGGGTCTTGAAGAGATTTGGGGAAAATACTTATGAGATTGAATTACCCGATGGGATCGGAATTTCCCCGATATTCAATGTCTCAGATTTGTACCCATACAAAGCTGAGGGAGCAGGAACAAGTGATGAACAGTCAGAGGTTCAGTGGCAAAAGAAGATGCCAGTTGCAGAGAAGCCACAAATAGAAAGCATACTAGTCAAAAGAATTGGCAAGAAGACCAGAAGGAAAGAATACTTTGAATATTTGGTCAAATGGAAGGACCATCCAGTTGAAGATGCCAGTTGGGAGAATGAAGCAGAGATTCAGAAGCATGGATAGACCATGCGAGAGCTCATGGACAGGAGTCCATGAAAATTTCCAAGCGAGGGAGTATGATGCAGGAGCATCGTCAACATCAAGCGAGTGTGGGGGCAAGCGCAACACATTTTGAGCACATGATAAATTGTTTAAAACTTTTGAAGATTGGATGCGCCAAACTTAAATGTGATAGTTAAGGAGAGGCGTACTTATATATTGTAAAGGACCTTGAGCGATCCACTCTCGTCCATAGTAGGTAGAAATCATTTATGTAAGTAGGTAGAATTGAATATTAGATTAGACAGTTTTAGAAGGAGTGGAGGGAAAATGGATATAGACACCCTCATTGTGTATTGTATGATAGAAGCATGAACAGAGAAGGAAGAGCAAGAGCATGCAGAGAGCTGTGTAAAAACACCCATGTACAGATATTTGAATTAATAGAAAAAGCTTTGGTTCAAATTCATGGCGTCATGTCTGTTCTCTGTGTATGTATGTTGAACGTTATGCTCATGAATGTTTACTTCTTGTTATACATTTTCTTTATATGCTGTGTATATGATTTCATGTTTGAGTTTGAAGCCTGAGAGGAAGTAGGAATGAGTTTCAATTGTTTCTCTATCTGAGCAAGATTCCTGCAAGGAGTGCAGTTGAATTGTCCGCAAGGAGTGCGTCGACAAGGAGTTCAGAGGGTTGTCTCTGGAAGCTCAGGAGAGGTAGCTTTTGTTCTCATTCCCTCAGAGTGCAGTTGGGCACAGGAGCCGTGCAAGGTGTGCGCAGGCCGAGGAGAGTCTTAGAGTTGCGTATATGAGCAAATATATTGAGAGACCGTTGTTGCAGAGCGTGCGCAAGGTCGAAGAGCATTTAACACTTCAGGTGTTTGGAGGTTTCCGCAAGGAGCGCGTGCAAGGATCCTCTTTGAGGCTCGAAGTTGTGACAAGCTCAGGAAGAATAAAGCCTTTGAAAACATTGAGGGGCATTGGAAGTTTGTAGCGCAAGTGGATAATTCCAGGGAAGAGTCCTTGGTTTCCTTCGTAGAAATCATCAAAGGGAAGAGACCGACTGTAAGGAATCTGTGGGGAGGATTAGCGAAATCCCGCCAGCCGTCAGATCTGTCCGAGAAGCAAGAAGATTATGGTAGCGTCCAGAGTTCAAGATCAGGAGAACGTGGGCCGTTGGATCCTCGCCCAGTTATCCGTCAACCGTCTGATCAGACAGGAGTTGCACAGGATTTAACCCTGTCAAGTGATTGAAAGTCCCGAAGGGCATCGGGATATCGAGGCATCGGAGTTCGGGATATTAGAAATCCCGTGGACAAGAGGTCAGGAAAGTCCATCGCGAAACCCCGATATAAATCAGACTGTCCATTTGTGGGGACAGGTGGCAGAAGTTGAGGGTCATCGGCATATCGGGAGTCTCGAGAACAAGAGTCTAAGACCTGTTGAACTCCGAAACAACAAAAATATCAAAGCCGTAGGATCTCAAGGAGGACACGTGTCGTATGATCATCTAAATTGAGGATTTGGTCATCGGGACTCACATAAGTGAGTGTTTTGGTTTTGAAATTGGCGAAACCCGAGGGTAAATCTGAACCGTCCATCCTTGAGGACGCGTGGCGATAATCGTGATCATAGGAAAATGTCCTGAAAGAGAAGTCATATCGGGAAATTGGGATTTGAGAGATCGAGAGTCATGAAGACAAAAGAATTTCGGCGTTCGAAATTGTGAAGTCCCGAGAGAGATTTGGAGTTGTTGATTTTGTTTACGGCGGAAGGGCTTCCTAGTGACATCATGTCAGGATTCGGAGGATCGGGAATCCC
>JASDQU010103665.1:309766-320029 GCA_032191745.1 Picea mariana
AGCTTCTCCTCCCTGTGTGTTCTTTCCATCAATGACAAGCACATTGTTCTTGTGAACATGCCAACAATCTCCCCCTTTGGCATTGATGGAAACCCTGAAAGGATGCACTATTCTGCTTAGACCTCGATCTCCAACCATAGCATGCAGTCATGTTGTTCTTCTCCCCCTTTGACATCAATGTCAAATAAAAAACATGCTCCCCCTAAGCTGTTGCAGTAATTTTTCGGAGGTATCAGATATTCAACCAACACAAACTCCCCCTAACAGGATGGATTCTCTTAGATGTGATATGGGATGACACTCAGCTTCTGACAGATATATTCAAATGGTGTCTTGGCTAGGGGTTTAGTAAAGATGTCTACAATTTGTTCTATGGTTGGAATGTATTGAACCTGAACAATCTGATTGGTGACTTGCTCTCTCATAAAATGGTATTTTATGAGGATATGCTTGGTCTTGGAGTGGAATACAGGATTCTTGGGCACACTTATGGCACTAGTGTTATCACAATGAATTGGGATCGGTGCAGTATATTTTACCTCCAAGTCTGCAAGTGTTTGAATCATCCATAATACCTGAGTGCAACAAGTAGCAGCAGTAATGTATTCTGCCTATGTAGTTGATAAGGAAATGGAACCTTGATTTTTGCTCAACCACGCTACTAGAGAATCTCCTAAGAAGAATGCACCTCCACTCATGATTTTCCTTTCATCCATGCAGTTATCCCAACCATCATCTGAGTAGACTGATAATTGAAAATTCTGATTCTTAGGATACCATAGGCCATAGTTCATTGTTTCTTTCAAATATCTGAATATCCTTTTGACAGCTAACAAATGACTCTGTTTAGGTGTAGATTGATATCTTCCTACCATTCCAACAGCATGCATTATGTCTGGACGAGATGTTGTGATGTATAGCAGGCTGTCTATCATTGACCTATATGAACTTTGATCAACATCAGGTGAGGCATCATCCTTGCTTAATTTTCATCCAGTAACCATAGGTGTGCCCACAGGTTTAGAATCTTCCATTTGAAACCTTTTCAACATTTCTCTTAGATATGTTTCTTGAGAAATGAACATTCCTTCAGACCTATGAGTAATTTGCATACCAGGAAAAAATGATAGTTCACCTATCATAGACATTTCAAACTCAGACTCCATGGAAAAAGAAAACCATTGTACCAATGAATCCTTATTACATCCGAAGATGATGTCATCTACATAGACCAACACGATGAGCAAACCAGTACCCTCTGTTTTGATATATAGATTGTTGTCAATTGTTCCTCTCTTGAACCCTTTGTCTTGGAGATACGTATCCAGTCTGTGATACCAGGCACGAGGGGCTTGTTTTAACTCATATAAATCTTTCTTCAGCTTGCATACAAAGTCAGGTTTATCAGACAGTTCAAAACCATCTGGTTGTTCCATATAGAATTCTTCGTTTAAATCTCCATTTAGAAAAGTTGACTTGACATCCATTTGATAGACTTTAAACCTTTTATGACAAGCATAGGCAAGAAATATTATGATAGCTTCTAATATTGCTACGGGCGCAAATGTTTCATCAAAATCCATTTCTTCTATTTGAGCATAGCCTTTACAGACCAATATTGCTTTGTTCTTGACAACTTGTCCCTGCTAATTCAACTTATTCTTAAAGATCCATTTGGAACCAATGATATTTTACCTTCAGGTCTAGGAACCATCTCCCACGTATTGTTTTTCTCAATCTGTTCAAGTTCATCATTCATGACTTTAACCCAATGGTCATGTTTGCTAGCTTCATTAAAATTCTTGGGTTCCATCATGTATATGAAGGCTATATGTGATTGTTCGGTGCTTTTGATTATCTTTCTCTTGTTTTGTACACCTTTGTCTTTTTCACCAATTATCTGACTTGCAGGATGATTCTTTTGAGTGATTCTGGAGGAGGAATTTTATGTTGTCTATTGATTTGACTCTATCTGAATATTTGCATCTTCATATGGCTCAAAGTCTTCTTGTTCTGATTCTTGGACCTGTTCAGCTTCAACTTCATCTATATCCTTTGTTGTTGATTCAGTATTGTTCACCTCTCTTTCGGGGATTCCTTCCTCAACTTTTATGTCAATACAGTCAACCAATCTATGCTGCCTCTTATTATAGCATCTATATTCTTTACTGTTTGTAGAATACCCTAAGAAGATGCCTTCATCAGCCCTGTCATCATACTTGCCAAGGTTCTCATCATTATTCTTTATGTAACACTTACTCCCAAAGACTTTGAAGTGTTTGATTGAAGCAGGTCTCCCATACCACAGTTCATAAGGTGTCTTGTCGGTGTGTGGTCTGAGGTGGGCTTTGTTAAGAACATGGACTGCTATGTGTATTGCTTCTACCCAGTAGGTTTGACTAATGTTCTTCTCATTCATCATTGATCTGGCCATTTGTTGCACTGTTCTGTTTTGCCTCTCAACTACTCCATTTTGTTGTGGAGTTCTTGGGATTGTGTATTCTCTCTTGATCCCATGTTTATCACAGAATTCCTTGAACTCGCTTGACATAAATTCGCCTCCTCTGTCTGATCGTACTTCCTTTAACCTCTTGCCTGTTTTATTCTCAGTTAAAGCCTTAAATATTTTAAAATTTTCAAATGCTTCAACTTTTTCCTTGAGAAAAGCAACCCAAGTAAGTATGGAGTAATCATCAATGATCAGCATGAAATAGTTTTCTTTCCCTGTGCCTTCCTGTCTTGATGGTCCACATAAATCCATATGAACTAGTTGGAGTGGTTTCTCTGTTGAAGTAGAGATCTTGGATGTAAACTGTGTCCTGGTAAGCTTTCCTACTTGGAAGGGTTTACACACAGAATCTTGTGGCTTTGATATTCTTGGAAGATCTTTTANTTCAAATGCTTCAGCTTTTTCCTTGAGAAAAGCAACCCAAGTAAGTATGGAGTAATCATCAATGATCAGCATGAAATAGTTTTCTTTCCCTGTGCCTTCCTGTCTTGATGGTCCACATAAATCCATATGAACTAGTTGGAGTGGTTTCTCTATTGAAGTAGAGATCTTGGATGTAAACTGTGTCCTGGTAAGCTTTCCTACTTGGAAGGGTTTACACACAGAATCTTGTGGCTTTGATATTCTTGGAAGATCTTTTACTGCCTCAAGATTTTTGAGCTTGATTAAGTGATCAAAGTTTATATGTCCAAGTCTCCTATGCCATAACCAGCTCTCATCATGTTTGCTTAGATGACATTCTTCTCTATCTTCTTTCAGCACATATACATTATTTTTTTTTCTTATGCCTTTACCAACCACTTGTCCTGAGTTTACAGACTTTATCTTGAAGTCCTTGGAAGTGAACACCACTTCACATCCTCTGTCACACATTTGACTTACACTAAGCAGATTATGTTTCAACCCATCTACAAGCAGAACATCTTGGGCTTTTCCTTTTCCATTACTTAAACTCACCATCCCTTTACCCTTGATTTTACTTCGAGCATCATTTCCAAAGGTTATGTTTCCTGATTTTCTTTCACTTAGATATAGAAACTTACCTTTGTCTCTCGTCATATGTTTGGAGCATCCATTGTCTATATACCAAGGGTTCTTTTGTCTTTGAGCTGACAACACTAATCCACACTTTTCACTTCCTTTCTTCTTCCAAACCTTGACATTTTCAGTAGGGGAATTCAAATCTGGTTCATAGTTCCTTAAGCGACAGTCAACAGTTTTATGTCCATAGTTATGACAGATGTAACATTCTATTTCGTCGAATAAAGGATCATAACGATTGTTATGCTTAACCTGTGTCCTTTTCCCATTCATCAAGTGATTTGTAGTCTATGGTGGTTTGTTACTTGGTTGTCTCATTCTTTGTTGTGGAAAATATCTATACCTTGAACGTCTTGATTGCTCATATCTCAATTTTAAAGAACAGTTTACATCTTTTTGACCAAAGTTCGAATAGCAAAAACAATATCCATAGAAAAAACGTTGGTACCTGGAAAATGGTCGTCTTCTTTGAGAAGGTCGATTTCTTCCATGCTGATGATTTATTTGAACATAGAGTACATTATTTCTCTGATCTATAGTTTTAGTTCTGGTACCTCTTTCGTTACTCCTCCTGGGCAGCTGATTATCTTCTTTTGTTTCTGCAAGTTTTTTGTTGTCATAGATGGTAGATTTGACAAACTTGATGGGTTCTTTGTTGCTTGGCTGATCACTACTTGATCCCTCTTCATAACCCAGACCTGTTTTTAGCTTTTGGTTTCTTTGTTGATTCAAAATGGTGGCCAATTCTTCTGAGGCTTTGATACTTGATAGATTCTGATGGTACAAGGCTTGAAACTTCTCCATCTCTTTCCTAGTTTTCATTACTTCTTCCTCCAAGGCTTCACATCTTGCCTTCTTTTCTAATAACTATTGTTTCAGAATTTCTTCGATTTTCTTTGCCTCTTCTGATTCCACTTTTAGCAGGGCAAAGTCTTCGTCAGGTTCTTTACTGCCTTTCTTGAACTGTATCAGCAATTGTTTTTGCTTTCTCGTCTTAATTTTGAGTGTGTCAAGCTCTTCTAGTGCACTTATCAGTTCTCCTTCTAGGTCAACCGCAACTTCTTCTACATTAGCATCACTTCATGTGCTTTTATTATCATAATCCTCTTTGGCCATAAGTATAAATTCATTTAGTTTATCTTCAATAGAGGAGTCATTGTCTTCATCATCTGAAGAATCATCATCATTGTTTACACACAGACTTTTCTTCTTAAAATTATTCTCTTTAAAGAAATTTTTGTGTTTGTGCTTCTCCTCATCATCATATGTCTAATCCTTTCTTTTGTGAGGACATTTATTTGCAAAATGAACTATCTTACCACAGTTGAAACATTTGAAAGGTAGTTTACCTTTGTATTTGCCTGATCCCTTCTTCAGTCTTCTCACAAATTTTGCTTCAATTTCATTAGGCTCAGAATCCTCATTCTTGTCTGCTTTAAATGATGCTTCTCTGGAGGTGGGTNTTCTTCTATAGCAGAGACCTTCGGGTTGAACCTATCTGGTAGAGATCTCAAAATTTTATGAAATAAAGAAGGTTCCTCAATTTTTTCACCAAGTGCTTTCATTGCATTTACCAGTTCTTCAACTCTTAGAAAGTACTTTCCAACAGTTTCGTCCTCTTTCATCTTCAGCTGTTCAAATTGTACTCTGTAGGTTTGAAGCTTGGCGTCCTTTACCTTCTCATTACCTTCATAATTGCTAATGAGTTTGTCCCACATTTCTTTGGCAGTTTCTAGCTACATAACTTTTACAAATTCTTCTTCTTCAAGCCCACTCAAGATAGCATTCATAGCCTTAGCATTTAAGCTGAATTCTAGCTTGTCATCCTTATTAGCTAGTACAACTGGCTTTGCATAACCAGTCTCTACCACATCCCAGACATCTGCACCTAAAGCCATTATGTAGGTTCTCATTCTGACTTTCCAGAAGGCAAAGTTCGTTCCATTGAACAGAGGGGCCTTATTGATTGAAGTTCCTTCATGGCTTGACATGTTTAAGCTCTAGGATCTACCCTTAGATAAAAGGGGTCGGCTCTGATACCAATTGTTAGACAACTAAGAGGGGGGGTGAATCAGTTGTTACTGTGCTTAAACAATTATATCCATTTATAAATTCATTGTAGAACTTCTCAATGATGATCACAATAAATAAGCAGTAGAGTATTCAACATCAATCACACACATATATAGTACATAGATAGATATTCCTGAGGAAACCCATAAAGGGTGAAAACCCAAACTCTTATACATAAGGTGCTTTCATGACTCTCATTTCAGGGATCTGGAGATGGGGCATCTCAACTCTCCAAGTCATGATCTCCGAAATGGAGCTTAGCTGGATGCTAGCTCCTCCCTTAAACCTTCGACAATGTGACCTTGGTTGTGACCATAGGCCTAATCAACAAGGCATTTCATGATTTCGCATTTCAGGTTTTCTCTCGTGAGTCTCCTTGACTCCTCATATTGCACACCCCGAAATGGAGACTAGCTATGCTAGCTCCTTCCTTCACGTGCCCATGACGATGACCAAGCGCTTATCCATAAAGGGCTTTCGCAATTCACGTTTCGGGGATTCTTTGATGAGTCGTCTCGACTCTCCATGTCACGAAATCCGAAATAGAGCTTGGTTCCATGCTAGCTCTCCCCTTAAACCTTCAACAATGTGACCATGATATATGACCACTCGCCAATCAAACGAGCACTTCTCTCTCCAGATCATCGTTTGAGATTTCTCATTGATCCAATGGATATCCTTCATCCCTAAACTTCAGATTTTGGGACTTTGCGGAAGAGTTGATGCTAAAAATCCCGAAACTAAACTCCTGGAGTGATGTCATTCTTGCATCTCTCAATGATGAGTCATAAGCCGAGTGGCTACCACGTGTCACTCAAAATTGTGATTTCCAGTGGCCTGAAAAGCCGAATCAATCTGACACTTGTCCTTATATGCTCGTGCCACATGTCCTTGCTGATGTAGGTTGCCACCTATCCTCACTGACGTGGTTTCTCATGATCTACCTCATAGATATGACAGCCCAGATTAGATCTTGATCCAACAGCTCAGATTATATCATGATTTTGTGTTTCGCGAGTTGGAAGGATAGAGCACCTCGTGCCTTTGACCTTTCAGTCAGCAAAATGCCAATCGTTCACCATGTGTCCTCTAGCTTCAATGGCCAGGATCATTTTGCAAATTCACGAGCCTTCGTCGTGCCTGATCAACGGTCCAGATCAATCCTCGATCTGATGACTAAGATTATTTCGTGATTTCGCATATCGCGAGTTAGAGAAGTTAGAGCACTCCTTCCTTTGACCTCTCAGTCAGCGAAATGATGATCATTCACCACGTGTCCTTCTTAGATCGAAGGTCCAGATTTCACCTTGATCCAATGACTAAGATTATGTCGCGATTTCTCATATCGCGAGTTCGAGAGGTGAGGGCACCTCCTCCCTTTGACTGTCCAGTCATCGAAATGATGATCTTTTTCCACGTGTCTTTCTTGGATCGACGGTCCATATTTCTCCTCGATCCGACGACTCAGATCATATCACGATTTCTCATATCGCGAGTTGGAAGGTTAGAGAACTTCCTTCCTTTGACCTTTCAGTCAGTGAAATCTAACGCCTGAGATCTGCCTTCATCTGTGCGCTCCTCAATCCACGATCGACAACCCTCAGAAATTCTGAATGGGATCCAACGATCATTGTCGATCTCCTCCCGAGCTTCTCCTCCCTGTGTGTTCTTGCCATCAATGACAATCACATTGTTCTTGTGAACATGCCAACAAAAGGAGGCGATGTGTGCAATGTGTATCTAGCGTCGACAAATACACAGTTGGATCAAGATGTTTGGTTGATCGACTCAGGAGTGTCTTTTCATATGACACCTCACAGAGAATGGTTTTTTGGATATGAGAGATATGAAATGTGTTCTTGGGGAAGAGTCTAACTAATACTACAGGATGGGAGGAGTAGAACCCTTCCATGTGTGCTACATATTCTAGGTTTGGAAAGAAACTCGTTATCTATCAGCAAGATGATTTATGGAGACATGCACACCCTATTTTATAAGGATACATGCAAAATGGTCAGGGGAGAAATGGTCTTAATGAAAGGAGTTTGGATTGGAACCCTATACAAGTTGTTAAGGAATGTTGACTATGTTATCCCCAATTCCTAGGGATAACTAAGGAGATGATGTCTCGAGGCCCTCAGGTTGCAGACATGGAGTACTGAGAGACAACTTGACCATTAGTGTCCACTTTCACAGACAGAGACCCACCTCGCCACCACAATTCTAGGTTCATCATTACAGTATCCACCACATCAGTTGGCTTCTGTAAGACATTGGGTCTTTCTACATGAGGTACAAGCCAGGTATCATGGTGAGTGTCATTTCAATATTTGAGGCATTTGAGTTTGTTGCATATATAACTATGTTTAATTATGTAATTTTTTTTTTGGACAGTATGCTCTTTTCCTTGTTTCACTTTGTTGATTGACATTGCTCCATAGTAAGTGGGTCACCCTTAGGGATAGGTTTGCTACTAGGATGTCCTATTGATGAGTCATCGTGCCATTCCTGACCATACTTGTCACTTTCCACACTTCTTCCCCTCATCTCCTTACCTTTTGGAATTTTTAGGTATACTAACCCAAGAAGGGATTGTCCCTCATTTCATGGGAAGAAGGGGTTGAAGGCCCAGAGGCTTGTAGTTGGAAAAAGATAAAATAAAATCATGAACCTTCTAGATGCTCGACAAGGGATCCCGAGGACAATGAAATGTCTCTCATAAGAAACTGATGGGACCCGTAAAAAATAACTAATACAAAATGCCAACTAAGGTGGAGCATGTGTGGACACTATTTTTCATGCTTAGGTAGAAGCCAACTTGGGGAAGCATGATGTGAACAAGGTAGAGTCAAGGTGGGCATTGTTTTTCATGCTTAAGTAGAAGCCCCACCTTGGCTTCAACTTGGAAACATCTTAAAAATACAAAGGCAATAAATGGGCTTGGAAAAAGGTTGCATTGAAAATGAAGGTGAAACACACCCTATACAAAGGCACCCATAAATGAGATACTATAATCCCTTATATGTCATGAACCCCATGCCCAAGAGTCTTTCCCCCATCCATGTCACTTTGTCCACATGTATTAGAGATGGGTCCACTTGTAAAACACTCCTAAACTTGAGGTACGACTCACCCAATAGATCGTTTTGTCAACCCTCCCATACCTAAACTTGGCAAATTACATAGGGTCTTTGAGCACTTTTTTATTTTGATGAAGTGTTTTATTATGTACATGCTTATATGGCTCTTTTATTGACTTGATGTACTTATCATGATGCATTTGAATTGATATCCTTGGAGGGTGTATTCATTTCCTTTGCATGACCAAGTTGGTGGACAGATTTGGAAGAACAAACCTATCTTGGGCTTGTTTGGGGATTGAAGCCCGCATGTTGGATATCATGGCCCATGCATCAGACGATGATGCTAGCCTTTGGAGGCCTGAGGAGACACTTTGCAGGACCTAACCCATCCCTTTTCTATCCCATCGATTTTCTCTTGAGGCTAAAACGTGACTTTTGAGGAGGTTGACGTCACCCTAGGGTCGGGGTTGTGGTGGTGGTGTTGTTCATGCTTGCCACTTGGCACGTTTTGATAAAAGAAGGCTTGGCTTGGAGGAGGAATACCTAGCGCATGAGAGGGAGGCCCTGAAAGGCCCAACAAATTCAACTTTCCAATCCAACGACTTGCAAAAAGTGTCAAAAAGTCACCCTAGAAGAGGGATGACATCACATTAGGGTTTCTATTGTGCATTTTTTAATTTTAAATTTGAATTTAGCCTGTAAAGGGGTAAAGTAAGGGTTGTTGACCCCTTACTTTGTGGTTTACCCTAAAATTAAGTGGACAAACTCTTTTTATAGGATTAGTATAAATAGAGATCAAACTCTTGTCATTTTAACATAACATTTTTGGAGAAGAGACTCCTTGGCTGAAATTTGTGCCCTGCTTGGGAATTTTTGCATATCTCTCTTGTCACTTGCTCTTGTAATGGTTTTACTTTGGCTATTGGATGGATGGATGATGCGTTATCTCTAGTGGAGGACTATTTCTTTCTTTGTGGTGGATTTTCTTGGTTAAAAGAAGGTTTATCTTGTTAATGCTTGGACTAGGTAAGGAAGCTTTGTTGCTATTGATTCTCTTCTTGGTTTCAAGGTTAATTTGCTTAAGCTTTTGGGTAGTATAAGTGCATACAACCCCACTAAGTCCATTATATTTGGATTGAAATACTTGGTTGCATAAGGAATTCCTAGGAGGAGTAAAAGGGTTTACACCCTCCCAGGGTTTTTTCTAGATAGCTTAGCTTGCCTTAGGGAGTAAAAGGGATTACACCCCCAAGGAAATATCCCAACCAGCTCTTTAATTTTTTATACTCCACAAACCAATAGTTAAAGGCACTAATCTTATTGCATTGGAGAAACAAAATCATTGCATTGGGATACATGAAAACACTAGATATTGTAATTGTCTAAGTTGGAAACTTTTGCTTATGCTTAAGGCTTGTTTTTTCCACTAGGGCCTCTTATTTCTCCAAGTATTTGTTGTTGTTGTAGTAACTTTAAGATACATCCATTAGGGCTGCAACAAAATTCTCTTTGCTTTAATCATAACTCACTTTTCAACCATCAAAATTTGCTAGCAAG
>JASDQU010103665.1:320049-331987 GCA_032191745.1 Picea mariana
CTAAGTTGGAAACTTTTGCTTATGCTTAAGGCTTGTTTTTTCCACTAGGGCCTCTTATTTCTCCAAGTATTTGTTGTTGTTGTAGTAACTTTAAGATACATCCATTAGGGCTGCAACAAAATTCTCTTTGCTTTAATCATAACTCACTTTTCAACCATCAAAATTTGCTAGCAAGTTGCCATAATATTATACTAGTTTCAATGCACTTTTTGGGTGGTTTACTTTCTTGTTTTGTGGGTTGAAATCTTATGTTGTAGCACAAAATTTCTACAACCATTTGGATGTTACAAATATACTCTGAAAACTTCTTATAACAACCCTATAATACCACTAAATTTTGTGCTAAAGTGTTGGGAGTTCACCTACATGTTTTGTGCTTCATTTCTCAACCAATSTTTGATGCTTTAACTGGTTAAATCTGCAGTAGTTAGTTGTTTTCTTGCTGATATATATTATTTTTTACTACTGCAATTAGGGACATCAAGATTCACTTGCTTTTCCACTTAAATTTGAGCTTGTATACGTGTTCTTTCTTTTGTCTCGGGCAGGTACAAACATCTTTCACAAGTACTCAACCACTTTGGAAACCATAAACCATTTTCGAGACTCGTTATCAAGCCTTTTCTCACTTAGTATCTTTACCTATAGGGGTTTCACTTCCATACTCTCATTTTCTACTTCATTTCCCCCTAAGGTCACCCGGGACTCCCGCTTGTGTTAGATTCTTCCCTCACATAAACAAAGGAGGGTTTAGCTGAGGTGACAGTGGGTAATCTCTCCCACCATTATCGCCATTCAGTGGATTGGGTCAGGCCTTTCCCAACCTATAGTTTGTGTGATAACATTTTGGCACCATTTTCAGGGAGGATTTTCAATCCTCTTTCATGCCCTAATGAAACTTTGGCAAACCACCATCCCAAAGCCTTTACCCCTAGCTTTCCTGGTGAATCCACTTGAGGGATGTTCCCCTTCCACCCTTGATGAGCTCTTCTTGAAGCTCATCTGGCGACTCCACCTTCCCAGAATTCATCTTCCATTAATACTTTTTCCCTGGGAAGATTCCAACCTTCTAAGGTTTACCGAAGAAGGCATCCTCTCAACTCTCTTGTTGTTAAGACCCTTTTCCAAGGTACCCTTCCCCTTGCTCCAGTCCCTCACCCTTGGGAAAAATATCTCTACAAACCCTTAAACATGGCCATTATTCCCAGATATCCCAACACCATGTCGAAAGAGTCTCATAAGTGGTTTCCAAAGTTTCAAGAAAATAATGTGATCAATGTCGACGATCATCTCTATGCCATGGGCCGAGACATGGAAAATGCAAAAGTAGAACATGAGGATGTGGCAATGAAGCTACTAGCCTCATCATTAATTGAAGATGCTCAGAGATGGTTCATAGGGCTTCCTAATAATCACATAGCATCTTATGAAGACTTTTCCAAGTTATTTAAGAACATATGGACAGGGAAGAAAGACAATGGAATGCTTGTAGCTCAGTTCAATTAGATAAAGAAGAAGGAGAATGAGACAGTGAGTGAATTTGACAACATGTTTGACAGGTTGTATAGTCAAATCCCGACAGATCTATGCCCTACAGATGCAGTTGTTCATCTCCTTTACATGAATTCTTTCGATGGGAAATTTCGTTTAATCCTAAAGGACAAGAATCCCACCACCTTAGCACAAGATAAAGAGTATAGTGAAAAAATTGAAGAGAACCTTCTTGACTTGAAGGTTGATCCTTTCCAGTATCCTCGTGCCAAGGTGGAGACAAAGACTAAAGATTCCAGTAGTAGTAATCTAGATCCAATTGCTCTCTTGACTAAGAAGATAGACCCGATGAGTACTCAGTTTCTCCAAGCTCAGAATCAAATCATGGGTCGATTAACAACTATGGAAAGAAATCAATCTACCTCCAGACCTCAGTTTTCTAGACAATAGAGAGATGCCATAGGTTGGAAACCAAGGCCTCAATAAAAAACAAAAGCTCCTGATTGAACCCAGTTGGAATGGTCAACATAGAAGAGACATTGCGGTGTTCTCCATGTCAAGAACCTCACCGAGAGGATGAATGTCCCCGATGAGATGAAGACTCTCCTGATAGTATGAAATTCATGGATATGATCTATAACTTCCAAGAGGAATAAGTCACACCAGAACATATTGATGAGGCCAGAAGAAAGAGGGAAAGAGAGGGAACATTTCGGGTGTTAAACCAGTTGATAGATGATCAGAGAAAGGAATTGAGGAAAAGCGAATTTTTGACATACACTACAAGAAATAAGGCTTTAGTTCCTTTGTCATAACCATCCACTCCACCTCATCCAGAAGCAACCTCTCCTCTAGGGGTGATAGAACCATCCTGGATTTTACAGTTTTGTGTTTCAGTGTAGGCACAGGTCCACCAGGAGATTTTGTGGTTCTCATGCACTCTACGACGAGTACATATCCCCAAGTAGGAGCCAAATGTTATCCCCAATTCCTAGGGATAACTAAGGATATGATGTCTTGAGGCCCTCGAGTTGCAAACATGGAGTACTGAGAGAGTACTAGCATTGTCCACTTGCAAAAATAGAGACCCACCTCGCCACCACAGTTCCAAGTTCATCACGACAATAGCCACCACATTAGTTGGATTTCGAAAGACATTGGGTTTTTCTCCATGAGGTACAAGACAGGTATCATGGTGAGTTTCATTTCAATATTTGAGGCATTTGAGTTTGTTGCATCTATAACTACTTTTTATTATGTAATGTTTGCTTGGACATTATGCTATTTTCCCTGTTTCACTTTAATGATTGACATTGTGCCCTAGTAATTGGGTCACACTTAGGGATAGGTTTGCTACTTGGAGGTCCTCTTGACTAGTCATCGTGCCATTGCCGACCATACTTTTCAATTTCCACACTTCATCCCTTCATCTCCTTACCTTTTTGGATTTTCGGGTATACTGACCCAAGAAGGGATTGTCCCTCATTTCATGGGAAGAAGGGGTTGAAGGCAAGAGGCTTGTAGCTGGAAAAAGATAAAATAAAATAAAGAACCTTCTAGATGCTCGTCGAGGGATCCTAAGGACAATGAGATGTCTCTCATAATAAACTGATGGGACCCATAAAAATAAGTAACACAAAATGCCAACTAAGGTGGAGCGTGTGTGGGCATTGTTTTGCATGCTTAGGTAAAAGCCCCACATGTGACTTCAACTTGGGGAAGCATGATGTGACCAAGGTAGTGTCAAGGTGGCACCGTTTTTCATGCTTAGGTAGAAGCCCCACCTTGGCTTCAACTTGGAAACATATTAAAAAGACAAAAGGCAATAAATGGGCTTGGAAAAAGGTTGCATTGAAAACGAAGGTGCAACACACCCTCTACAAAGGCACCCATAAATGAGATACTACAATCCCTTGTATGTCATGAACCCCATGCCTAAGAGTCTTTCCCCCATCCATGTCACTTTGTCCACATGTCTTAGAGAGGGGTCCACTTGGAAAACACTCCTAAACTTGAGGTACGACTCACCTTACAGGTCGTTTTGTCAACCCTCCCATACCTAAACTTGGCAAATTGCATAGAGTCTTTGAGCACTTGTTTATTTTGATGAGGTGGTTTTTGATGTACATGCTTAGATGGCTCTTTTATTGACTTGATGTACTTATCATGATGCATTTGACTTGAGATCCTTGGAGGGCGTATTCATTATCTTTGCAGGACCTAGTTGGTGGATGGATTTGGAAGAACAAGCCTATCTTAGGCTTTCTTGGGGCTTGAATCCCATAGGTTGGATACCATGGCCCATGCACCAGACGATGATGATAGCCTTTGGAGGCGTGAGGAGACACCTTGGAGGACCTAATCCAACCATTTGCTAGCCTAGCGATTTTCTCTTGAGGCTAAAACGTCACTTTTGAGGAGGTTGACGTCACCCTAGGACTGGGGTTGTGGTGGTGGTGGTGGTGTTGCTTAACACTTGACATGTTTTGATGGGAGAAGGCTTGGCTTAGAGGAGGAAGACTTATTGCATGAGAGGGAGGCCCTTGAAGTCCCAACGACTTCCACTTTCCACTCCAACGACTTGTAAAATGTGTCAAAAAGTCACCCTAGAAGAGGGATGACGTCACATTAGGGTTTCTATTATGCATTTTTTTAATTTTAAATTTGGATTTAGCTTGTAAAGGGGCAAAGTAAGGGTTGTTGACCCCTTACTTTGTGTTTTACCATAAAATTAAGTGGACAAACTCTTTTTAGAGGATTAGTATAAATAGAGATCAAAATCTTGTCATTTTAACATAACATTTTTGGAGAATCGACTCCTTGGCTGAAATTTGCACCCTACTTGGGAATTTTTGCATATCTCTCTTGTCACTTGATCTTGTAATGGTTTTACTTTGGCTATTGGATGGATGGATGATGCACTATCTCTAGTGGAGGACTATTTCTTTCTTTGTGGTGGATTTTCTTGGTTAAAATAAGGTTTATCTTGTTAATGCTTGGACTAGGTAAGGAATATTTGTTTCTATTGCTTCTCTTCTTGGTTTCAAGGTTATTTTGCTTAATATTTTGGGGATTATAAGGGAATATAACCCTACTAAGTGATGCAGGAGCATCGCTCATTTATCAAGCGAGCCAGCGCGGAAGCGGAAGACAGCTGGACAGCGCCAGCACAAGTTTTGGAAACACCTTGATATTTGTTGCGTCAAACATTAATGTGTGGATTTAATGAAGCGCACTTGTACATTGTAATGGACCTTGAGTGGATAGCTCTCGTCCTTAAGTAGATGAGGCGTTTAAGATAATTAATGCTAGTAGATAGAAATTTTAATTCTAGATTTGATAGCGTAGAGTCCAAGAGGGAAAACGGATATAGACACCCTCATTGTACATTGTAACATTATTCATTCAGAACAGGAGCAAGAAGAGAGGAGCATGCAAAGAAGTGTATGAAGAACACCCATGTATAGACATTGAATTAATAGAAAAGCTTTGATTCAATTTCATGGTTGTGTTATTCTCTGTGTATTGATATTATGCTCATGAATGTTTGCTTTCTGTGATACACTTGCTTTTATATGCCGTGTATGTGATTTCATGGTTGAATCGAAGTCTAAGGAGGAATGTGATTGAGTTTCAATTGTTTCTCTAGTTGAGCCAAGAGATTCCTGCAAGGAGTGCAGTTGAATTGTCCGCAAGGAGTGCGTTGACAGAAGGGTTCAATTAGAGTTAGCTTTTTTCCTCATTCATCTCAGAAGTGCAGTTGGGCACGAAGCATCCATGCAAGGCATGCATGGGCTAGATGAAATCTCAGAGTTGTGATTCTGAGTAAAGGGAATTAAGACTGCCGCTGCAGGAGTGCACGGGGTCGAAAGCTTCAACACTTAGACATTGTTGAAGATTTGCCGCAAGGAGTGCGTGCAAGAGTTCTTGAAGAGACTCGAAATTTGGGAAAATCTCAGGAGGGATAGACCTTTAAGTTCGTTGAGGGACCTAGCCAGAAGTTGTGCAAAAGCAGGTTTCCAGGAAGAGACGCAGGCCGACGAACAAGTCTCGTGGAGAGACATTTCTTCGTTTTGGGAAAATAGTGCAAGGAAGAAATGGACGGACGAAATTCTCCTAGGAAATCTCGCGAAGCTCCGTGGACCGTTGGGTCTTGCAGGGTGCAAGGAGGCCACAATGCAGGCGTAGAAAAGGTTCGAAGCTCAGGAGGGCAGGAGCCGTCGATCGGGATCACGAGGAGCGTGGTTCTACTCATGGATCGGCATATCGGGAGTTCGTGAGGTGAGACTCCAAATCTTCAAAAGGGAAATCGTGATAGGGCGAGAAGCTAAGTCTCGACGATTGTGTGGATAGTGTGGCCACAGCAGGGTGACATGGCAGGTGACGCGAGGTATCGGCGTTTTGGCATCTCGGGCATTGGGAGCCGACGGGGAAATTATTTGACCTCGCGAGCAGCGAAGTCGCGAGGTAGCGACATTGTGCATATCGACGTCTCGGGCCTCGAGAGTCGAGGAAGGAGTCAATTCGTCTAGTGAGTGGCGAAGTCCCGAGGGGGCGAGATCGCGAGTTTGGTAGCTCGGCGTCTCGTGTGTCGGGTTTTAGAAAATCGAGCACTTGGTGTCACGAGTGGCGAGGCCGCGATTAGGACAGAGGCCTGATAGTGGAGGAGAAAGTCAGTGATTGATCGGCGCATCGGGTCTCGGGAAGTCAAGAGTTATATTGAGCATCTGTGAACTCGCGAAGCCGCGAAGTTTCGATCCTCCGAGTGCCATCAAAAGGAGGATTGCGTGAAGTGAACTGTGGGTGCAGATTTCCCGAAAGGGACATAGAAGAGCCTTTGAGTTCTTCAGGCCGGAGGAAAAAGAAGGTCATGTGAGGGTGATCGTGCTCTGAGGAGTGCGATTGCGTCAGTGTGGTATCAGAGCGGGAATATCTTTTTCTTTCTATAGCAAGAGAATAAGAGAGAATTCTCCATGCCGCCCAGAAGGGAAAGACAATCACGTGATCCAGAAGACAGGGAGGTGAGAAGAAGAGGTAGGCCGGTGGGAAATCCAGAAATGGAGAGGCAAATGAGAGATCTCCGAGCAAGGCTTGAGGAGATGGAGACAACTCAAAGACGCGGAGTTGGTGCAGGGGATCTTAGTGATTCCAAAGTTGAAGAGGAAGCTGGACATGAAGAAGAGGTCACAGCAGAGGATGCATCAACCGAGCGGCTGATCAAAGCTATCACCAGAATGGGTGCGAAGGCGAAGATGGACATTCCAGTCTATGAAGGGAATCTGGATGCAGAAGAGTTGCTCGATTGGATTAGAGCTCTTGACACCTATTTCGATTATGAGGATATCGAAGAGGATAAAAAGGTCAAGCATGTTGTCACACAATTGAAAGGACATGCAGCATTGTGGTGGGACGAGCTACAAGCTGATAGACGTTCCAAAGGCAAGCAAAAGATCAAAAGATGGGATTGAATGATCGCGAAGTTCATTCCAAGGGATTATCAAATTACTCTGTTCAGGAGGATGCAGAACCTGAGACAAAAGCTAATGACAGTGAAAGAATACACTGAAGAATTCTATCGACTGAACATCAGAGCAGGTCATCGGGAGAGCAATGATGAGAAAGTAGCCAGATATCTGAATGGTCTGAGATATAAAATTCAGGATGAATTAAGCATGGTTACCATCAGGACGGTGGAGGATGCTTATCAGATGGCTTTGAAAGCCGAAGAGAAGTTGATCCGTAAGAAAGGTCAGCGAGGGCGAGGCAGAAGTCAGCCCAGAGGTAAAGAAGTTGCCCAGGAGAAATACCATAAATCCAAGGAGAAATGGAAGAAACCTCAGGGTAAAGTTGAGAGAGGTGGTACCTCACAGAAAGGACCATACATTGAACAAAGAGGGCAGCATAATGAGCAGAAGGGAGATTATGCTGATGCAAACACATTTCCTCGTACCCGAGGTAGAGGAAGAGGCCGAGGAGGAGTAATCACATGTTTCACATGTGGGAAAAATGGGCACAAGTCATTCGAGTGTCCAGAGAAGAAAAAGGATAGTGGAGAAGCTCACATCGCTAAAGCGCAGAGGTGTGATGTTGAGAATGAAGACACGGGAAGTGGTAGGTCACTGATGGTGCACAAAGTTCTCTTAACACCCGAGAAGGAGGTGGAGGACACAGCTCAGAGGACCAGACTTTTCAGAACCACGTGCAAGACCAAGGACAGAAAGTGCAAGGTTATTGTGGATAGTGGTAGCACAGATAATCTCATTTCGACCGAGATGGTGGAAAAGCTGGAGCTGGAGACAACTGATCACCCGAGTCCATACAAGGTTTCATGGCTACAAAAAGGACATCAGGTGAGTGTCACTAAACAGTGCTTAGTTGACTTCAAGATGGGAGGATATAATGATAAAATACTCTGTGATGTTATTCCCATGGATGTATGTCATTTATTGATGGGTAGACCATGGCAATATGATAGAAATGTGGTTCATAATGGGATAATGAACACATATACCCTGGAGAAGAATGGGAGAACCCATACGTTGCTTCCGATAAAGGATAAGGAGGTGAAACCAGAAGTAAGCAACACAATACTTCTCATGAGTGGGAAGGAACTTCTCACAGAGATGGAGAAAAAAGAAGATCCACAATTCTTTGTGGTCAGAAAGTCGAGGATTGTTCTGACTATCACAAGAGTGGACGATCTACCAGATGAGATTCAGGAACTGCTGGAAGAGTTTGCTGACATCATCGTGGACAAATTACCTCATTCGTTGCCACCGATGAGAAGTGTGAGTCACCACATAGACCTCATACCAGGAGCCAGTTTTCCGAACAAAGCTACGTATGGGTTGACGCCGCAAGAAAATGAGGAGGTCAAGAATCAGGTGCAGGATTTGTTGGACAAAGGATTGGTCAGGGAAAGCTTGAGTCCATGTGTTGTTCCAACAGTATTAAGTCCAAAGAAGGATGGAGGTTGGAGAATGTGCACCGATTTAAGAGTGATCAATAAGATAACCATCAGGTACAGATTTCCACTACCGAGAATGGATGATCTGATGGACTGCCTGAGTGGGGCAAATTTCTTTTCAAAAATTGACCTGAAAAGTGGATATCACCAGATTCGCATGAGGGAAGGCGATGAGTGGAAGACAGCCTTCAAGACTAACGAAGGATTGTACGAATGGCTAGTCATGCCGTTTGGTTTGACGAATGCACCGAGTACATTCATGAGGCTGATGAACGAAGTCCTGAGGGAATTCATCGAGAAATTTGTAGTCATATATCTGGATGATATACTGATCTTCAGTAAGACAAAGGTTGAGCATGTGAAGCATTTGGCTATTGTGATGAGGAAGCTACAGCAGGAAAAGCTGTTGATTAATATGAAGAAGTCCTCATTTCTGAAGATAGAGCTCATTTATTTGGGTTTTGTTATTTCAGCGAATGAATTGAAGATGGATCCGAGTAAGGTGGACGTGATTAAGAATTGGCCATCACCGAGAAACATTTTCGAGGTGAGGAGTTTCCATGGTTTGGCTAGTTTCTACCGAAAGTTCATCAGGAATTTCAGTGGAATTAGCGCAACAATGATGGACACGGTCAAGAAGCGGCATAAGACTTTTCATTGGACAGCAGAGGCTGAGAAAATCTTCAATCTGTTGAAGCGAAAGATCACAGAGCAACCAGTGTTGGTGTTGCCAGATTTTCAGAAGACATTTTAGGTGAAATGTGATGCCAGTGGGTATGCCATAGGGCAGTCCTGAGTCAAGAGGACATACCAGTTGCATATTTCAGTGAGAAGCTAGATGAGGCCAAGCTGAAATACTCCACATATGATAAAGAATTTTATGCTATCATACAGGCATTGAAGAAGTGGAGGCATTACTTGATCCCAAAAGAATTTGTGTTGTATAGTGATAATCATGCATTGCAGTTTGTGAGTCAATAGGAGAAGTTGAATCAGAAACATGCAAAATGGGTAGAGTATATGCATAATTTCACGTTTGTGATTAAACACATTTCAGGGACTGCTAACAAAGTGGCTGATGCTTTGAGCAGGAAATGTTTGTTGCTGCAGGAGTTCCAAGTCAAAACATTGGGTTTTGAAAACCTAAAGGACATGTATGCAGGAGATGCAGATTTTGGAGAAGCATATGAACCAGCTGAGAATCCAGTTCTCAGAGATCGAAGTCCTTGGATAGATTATATGATCCAGGAGGGATTGTTGTTCAGAGGCAATCAACTGTGTATTTCGAATTGCTCCATGAGGGAGAACTTGTTAAAAGAGAAGCACAGTGGAGGCTTGGCAGGACATTTTGGCCATGACAAAATGTTCGCGAAGTTGAGCGAATCATATTTTTGGCCAGGGATGCGAGAAGAAGTCAAATTATTTGTTGACAGATGTTGGGTATGCCAGCATTTGAAGGGAAGAAAGAAGAATGCGGGGTTTTATCAGCCGTTACCCATACCAGAGAGGCCATGGGAGGTGATAAGCATGGATTTCGTATTGGGGTTGCCGAGGAAGCAAAGAGGTGTTGATTCCATCTTTGTGGTAGTTGACAGGTTTTCTAAGATGGCACACCTCATTCCATGCCAGAAGACCAGTGATGCGACTCACATCGCAAATTTGTTTTTTAAAGAGGTCATTCGACTTCATGGATTGTCGAAAAGCATAGTTTCGGACAGGGACACTAAATTCATAGGACATTTTTGGAGGACCTTATGGAAGAAGCTAGGAACTAACTTGGTGTTTAGTTCTGCGTATCATCCTCAGACGGATGGAAAAACAGAAGTTGTCAACCGAAGTCTGGGAGATTTGTTGAGAAGCTTGGTGACAGAGCACCACAGCAGTTGGGACCAGATATTACCACAGGCAAAGTTTGCGTACAATGATTCAGTGAACAGGAGCACATGAAAGAGTCCATTTCAGGTTGTATATGGAATGCAGCCGAGAGGAGTTTCTGAATTGCGAGATTCAGCACAGACTGCGACTAGCAGTGCTAGCGCAGAAGAATTCGCTGAGGCGATGAAAGAACTTCACAGCAGGGTGAAGCAGCAACTGATGGATTCAAATCAGGAGTATAAACGCAGAGCAGATCAGCATCGGAGACAACTTCAGTTCGAAGTTGGTTATCTAGTTTTGGCACATTTGAGGAAGGAAAGGTTCCCAAGGGGAACATATAATAAGCTGAAAATGAAGAAAATCGGACCTTGCAGAGTCCTGAAGAAATTCAGAGAGAATGCTTATGAGATTGAGTTGTCGGATGGCATCGGAATATATCCGATATTTAATGTAGCAGACTTATACCCATACAGGGCTAGAGAAGCAGAGACTGGAACTGAGGAACCAGTAGTCCAGTGGCAGAAGTAGATGCTGATTGCAGAGAAGCCACAGATGGAATGCATACTGGACAAAAGAGTAGGTAAAAGGACCAGGAGAAAAGAATATTATGAGTATCTAGTCAAATGGAAGAATCACCCAGTGGAAGATGCCAGCTGGGAGACTGAAGCAGTGATCCAAAAGCATGGACAGACCGTACGGGAGCTCATGGACAGGATCCCATGAAAATTTTCAAGCCAAGGAGTATGATGCAGGAGCATCGCTTATTTATCAAGCGAGCCAGCGCGGAAGCGGAAGACAGCTGGACAGTGCCAGCACACGTTTTGGAAACACCTTGATATTTGTTGCGCCAAACATTAATGTGTGGATTTAATGAAGCACACTTGTACATTGTAATGGACCTTGAGCGGATAGCTCTCGTCCTTAAGTAGATGAGGCATTTAAGATAGTTAATGCTAGTAGATAGACATTTTAATTCTAGATTTGATAGCGTAGAGTCCAAGAGGGAAAACGGATATAGACACCCTCATTGTACATTGTAACATTATTCATTCAGAACAGGAGCAAGAAGAGAGGAGCATGCAGAGAAGTGTATGAAGAACACCCATGTATAGACATTGAATTAATAGAAAAGCTTTGATTCAATTTCATGGTTGTGTTATTCTCTGTGTATTGATATTATGCTCATGAATGTTTGCTTTCTGTGATACACTTGCTTTTATATGCTATGTATGTGATTTCATGGTTGAATCAAAGTCTGAGGAGGAATGTGATTTAGTTTCAATTGTTTCTCTAGCTGAGCCAAGAGATTCCTACAAGGAGTGCAGTTGAATTGTCTGCAAGGAGTGCGTTGACAGAAGGGTTCAATTAGAGTTAGCTTTTCTCCTCATTCATCTCAGAAGTGCAGTTGGGCACGAAGGAGCCATGCAAGGCATGTTAATGTTTATGCCATTATTATAGTTCTTTGCATTTCATAAGATAAGAGCATAATAAGAACAAGATCACTGAGAAATACACATCCACAAGAGACACAACATTTATCCTGGGAAACCCTCTAGGGGAAGAAAACCCAGCAAAAACTTCCTTATCATAAATAGCTTATACAAT
>JASDQU010103665.1:351154-374006 GCA_032191745.1 Picea mariana
ATACAATTACCGACTTGATTAATCCTCAATGGGGATTAATATAATAATAAAAATAATAATAATGACATGATTAATCCACAATGGGGATTTAATCCAATAACAAAATAATAAGAATGCTCTTCGCAGTTACATTATTTCAACACTCCTGGGCCATGCTCAAGTCGTCTGGCTCTTGGTACTCCATGTCTAGGATCTTTGGGCCTCGAGAGGTGATCTCCTTAGTTATCCCTAGGCCATGAGATAACATCTGGCTCCAACTCGGGGACATGTGTTCATCGTAGAGTGCATGATAACCTCAACATCTCTGGTATGACCTGTGCTTGCTAAATCTCAACAAAGGATATTAGTAATCCCTAGGGTGGTGATATCACCCCTTGTTCATATATGATACAATAAACAAATAAAAGCATCTCTAGTCTAGTATATGATCATGATCATACATATATACATATTGAAACAATACAATATGAAAATTCAACTACAACTATGCTAACATGATATGCAGATGGTATATACAATGGATGCAAATGCCTACCTAATCTAACTTACATGTACTTACCTGTTATAAGTGGACTGCACTGAAGAAAAGAGGGGCCCTTCTGGGCCATGCTCAAGTCGTCTGGCTCTTGGTACTCCATGTCTAGGACCTGTGGGCCTCGAGAGGTGATCTCCTTAGTTATCCCTAGGCTATGGGATAACATCTAGTTCCAACTTGGGGACATGTGATCATCGTAGAGTGCATGATAACCTCAACATCTCTGGTATGACATGTGCTTGCTAAATCTCAACAAAGGATATTAGTAATCCCTAGGGTGGTGATATCACCCCTTGTTCATATATGATATAATAAACAAATAAAAGCATCTCTAGTCTAGCATATGATCATGATCATGCATATATACATAATGAAACAAGACAATATGAAAATTCAACTACAACTATGCTAACATGATATGCAAATGGTATATACAATGGATGCAAATGCCTACCTAATCTAACTTACATGTACTTACCTCTGAAGTCAAGCCTTCGCCCCATGGTGGGGTTTGAGGAGGCGTCCACTCACTGGTAATGGACATTTCCTCCATTCAAGTGTAGATAAATAATAGACATCGTTAACTGACTTCATTATGATTCTGAAGGGTCCAAGTCAAAATTGTGCATTCCCATTAACATTGTTAGGTTCACCCTTCTTGGTGTCCCACATCCATAACGTGTCTCTGATCGAGGTGGATATTGGTGGCCACCCACCTATTCCAATTGGCTCCTCTTGACAGTTTTTAGTTCAACATGTTCTTTTGTGCTTCTTTGTAATTGTGGGTTCTACACTTCCGGGGCTGTCTGAATCCCTACACATCTTCCAGGTGGATACTGGTGGCCTCCCACTTAATCCAACTGACTTGTTTTGTATGTTTTCATGTCAACACATCTTGTTGTACTTCTAGGGCCGTTTTGGGGCCCTAAACAATGCTTTTTTGGCTCGCCACAGTCAAACTGTAGACGAAGTCAAAGTTTGATGGCGTAATGTGTAGTTCTCGAAAATACCTTACCAACGGGCTATCACGCGCCTAAAATGGAGGTTGTGTGCAAAATTTACAACCCCGAGAAGTTGAGGTACCAACTTACCTATAGGGGCCCACATAACTTTTGGTGTTTCATCTCCTATGGTTAGGTTTTTGGATGTCTAGGGTTTTGGCATTCATGAGTAATGTTAAAAAGGCCTCTGGAGCCTCATTGTAATCATTTTCCTCAAACAGATGTGCATAGCAGCCACATCTTTTCTCAGAGATAGCTACCACCATTCAAGCAAGTGTTTTAGGCCTATTGTTTTACAGTTTCAACCTATTTCATTTATTCAATAGAAGATATTGTTCAATGGATATCTATGTTGTTCTTCATATCTCTGTGTTTATTTATTCATTCTGTTAATTAGTTTGTTCCACTCCTAAATCTGGATCAGTGGTATAAGAGCGGTCTACTGTTCATTTATTTTTCTTCGTGCATGTCTCCGACAAGATCTGGGTACAATAAGTTGGGACTCGAACCAATCGAGCCGTTGCAATATTGGTCGTCCTGAGCTCGACAACAACCCATGGGAGATGAAAAGAAAGATGATGGAGTAGGAGATCCTTTTAAAATGTTTCTTGAGGAAGCCCTTGCGCGAAAAAGGAACGAAATGATGGACAACTTTGCGCAGATCCTTCGATGACCACCCACAAGAGAAGCATCTTCATCAAGTGGCCATGCAACCCCCTTCAAGGTACAAGTAAATTTTGATATTCCATTATTTGAATGACTGGTAGATGCATATGTTATGTATAAATGGTTGAATATGCTCGAAGGGTATTTTTCGGTCCGCAAATTTTTTGATAGGGAAAAGATAACTTTTTCACTCCTTAAGGTCGTGCCCCATGTTAAGGACCGGTGGGACACTTACTATGAGCAAAGGTCCATAGATGAATCTACAATATTTGTGGTTTCCCCTACATGGGATTCCTTCCGGGATGCCATTAAAGAACAATACTACCCTATTGGAAGCTACGAGGACCAATACACCAGATGGACCACCCTGCGTCAAGAAAGGGACTAGACAATACCATATTTCACTAATATTTTCCATACCCTATGCACCAAGTTGGGTATCAAAGACTCTGAGCGACATCTGGTGCTCAAATGTCGCGACTATTTGGATAAATACATTCAAACAAAAATGGAGTTTATGGACATCGCCTCATTGGGTACGACTTATAGATATGTTTTCAAGATCAAGCAGAAATTTAAGTGGAAGAGGCGAGAGTTTGGATCTGCAAACTCCTCACAGCCGAAGCAGGGCAAAGGCGGCCCCAACCCACACAACAAGGGGCATAACAAATATGGTCACTCTTAAGACAACCAGTCCAAGCCACAACACAAGAAGGGCAATGAGAAAACGAAGAAGGACACAGGAAAATGGTGTGAATACCATAAAATCCCTTGGCACAACACTGAAGAATGCCACTCCAAGCAGTCACTCGTGGTCGAGCTAAAGGCTTCCGAGTAAGAGGCTGATTCTGATTTTGAATCAAATCCAGAAGGAGGGAAGTAGATTATCGATGCTGAACCTAGTGCCACTGTCACTACCACCAAAGTCCAGCCAAGCAAACTAGAAGAAATAGAGGAAGGGGAATGCTTATTTCACTCACAGATGTGGGTAAAGGGGGCTCCGCTTCATTTCATTGTCGATAGCGTCAGTTAAAATAACATGATCTCAGCAGAGGTCGTCAAGAGGCAAGACATGCCAACAACACCACACCCGCATCCCTACACCATCAGTTGGCTTCGCCAAGGAAGAGATCTCCACGTCAGCCAACAATGTCGTCTGCCCTATGACATCAAGCCTTTTAAAGATGAGGTATTGTGTGATATGCTCCCCTTGAAGTTTGTGATGTTATTTTAGGACAACCATATTTGTGGAAGTGTCATGTTGTGTATGAGTCTAGACCTTGCAATGTTATTATTACTTTGGGTAGACAATTGTATAGGATATCAGAGGTAGAGCCGCCTACCGTTATTTCTTTAATCTCTGCTAAGAAATGTAGTAAGGTCATTTCACAGACCGAGAAGTTCATCTTCTTTGTGATCTATGCTCACAGTAAGCAGAAATTCGCCACCACATTCGTGGCCTCTACACAGAGCCTCTCTTTGCAACAGAAGCAAGTGGACGGGATCATGGAAGAGTACAGAGGCATCTTCTCCTCACCCATCGAGGTATCGAGACACTGCCAAGTCAAGCATCCAATTAATCTAACCTCCGGTGCACCTCTGCCTAATGAACCAGTCTATCGTCGCTTGCTGATGGAAAATGACGAAATCAAGTGTCAGATCCAAGAGCTTCTTCAAAAGGGGAACATCAGACCCAAATCCTCCCCTTGGGGAAGCCCGATTGTACTGGTGCAGAAGAAGGATGGGACCTGATGACTTTGCATTGAATACATAGCATTAAACAAAATCACAGTCATAAACTAGTACCCAATTCCCAAGATTAATGACCTTCTTGACCAACTCAAGGGGGAAAACTTCTTTAGCAAGATTGACCTAAAGTCTGGCTACCACTAGGTTCCCATCGAAACAACTGATGTATGGAAGACAACTTTCAAATCTAAAGAAGGTCTCTTCAAATGGTTGGTCATACCCTTTGGCCTAACAAATGCACCAACCACTTTCGTGAGGTTGATGGATGATGTATTGAGACCCTTCACCAACTCTTTTGTGGTGGTATATTTGGATGACATCCTCATCTTCAACAGAACTTGGGAGGACCACATGCGGCATATTCAATAGGTTTTGAGCATTCTATGGCAACACAAGCTATATGCCAACTTGGAAAAATGTTCCTTTGGCATGAGCAGGGTCCAATACTTTTGCTACATTGTTGATGAACATGGGGTACATGTTGATCCCGCTAAGATCCAAGTCATACATGACTGGCCAACTCTGACCACACTAACCGAGCTTCAGAGCTTCTTGGGACTGACCAAATTCTATGGACGGTTCATGTTGGGATTCTCCCATATAGCATGGGCCCTTAGCCACATGACCAATGACAGTGGCAGGGAAATGTTCATGTGGGGGAAGGAAAAACAACGAGCATTTGATGATCTGAAGCATCGCTTGTGCTCATCTCCAGTACTCTCCTTTCCTGATCTGCAATAACTGTTCAAGATTGAGACTAATGAATCTGACTATGCTCTAGGCGCAGTTCTCACTCAACATGGTCATCCAGTGGTATACCATAGTTAGACACTCTCATATACTGTCCGGAAATACCCCACCTATAACAAGGAAATGTATTCCATTGTACAAGCCCGTCGTCAATGGAAACATTACATTATGGGAAAGGAGACGATCATCCACACTGATCACAAGCCTCTGCAGTTCATACAGACAGGGAAGTTGCAAAATGATCGCCATCAGAAGTGGTCCACCTACCTGTAGCAGTTCCATCTCAACATCAAGTATAAGACAAGGAGAAAAAATCATGTCACTGACTCCCTCAGTCGACCTCCCGTGGCTGCACTCATCATTGTGCTCCATTTCTATGGACATGAGGCATCTGAGTGGCCCCAACTTTATGATCAAGATATGGACTTCACCACCACCTATCAGCTCTTGGGTACAGGCGTGACTGTCACCGATTTTCACATTCAATATGGGATGTTATGCCATCTGGGACATCTTTGTGTTCCTACAAGTGAGAATGCAAATCTGATTTGGGAAGCCCACTACAGTCGGATGGAAAGACATTTTGGCATGGATAAAACTATGGTCATTCTCCAGAAACATTTTTATTGGCCAAAACTTCGATAATACGTCAACAAGTATATCAAATCTTGCAATGCATGTGCCATTTCCAAGCCAACCATCAAGAAGCAAGGCTTATACACCCCTCTGCCTACCCTCGAGAATCCTTGGGAATCCATCTCGATGGATTGCATGTTAGGCCTTCCATCCACCAAGCAAAGCAATGATTGTGTATTTGTGGTCGTTGATTGGTTTTCGAAGACGACCATCCTCACAACCCGCAAGAAGAACATCACAGCAGCAGATACTACCAAGCTCTTCTTCGAACGAGTGTGGGTCCATTTTGGGATACTACAAATTATCATCTCCGACCGGGACAACAGGTTCCTCAACACATTTTGGTCGAGTCTTTGCTCACTGTTGGACAGCAATCTCACTAAATCCACTACTTTCCACCCCCAAACAGATGACCAAACATAGGTCGTCAATCGGATGATTGCACATCTTGCGCATGTACAACTTTAAGCATCTGTGTACATGGGATGAGAGTCTCCCCTATGTTCAACATAATTACAAAAGGGCTCTCCATAGCTCCACTGGCCATAGCCCATTTCAGGTGGGACTGGGATTCCAACCCTTGGGTCCCATTAATGTTGCACTGCCTCTAGCAACCACACATACAAACTCTTCCCATGTTCAGTCTGAGACCGACAATGCCACTAGATTCATTGAGCGTATTTAACACATCCACCAACATGTCCATGAGATTTTGCAAAAATCCAATGCCAAGTACAAGCAACGCCATGATCAACATAGGGCGCCACACCAGTTTTAGGTTGGAGACAAGGTTTGGTTACATTTGCAGAAGGAGCTTCTTGCAGGGCCCCATTGAAAGCTCTGCCCACTTCGCTATGGGCCTTACACCATCACCAAGGCTGTGAGTAGCAATGCTTTTGAGCTCAACGCTCCACCCTTCCTTGGATTGCACCCAATGTTCAATGTGGACCTCCTTCAACCATATTTTCCACCATTATTTGACACCTTAGAGATCGCAGAACAATTGACACCAACAAAGCTCAACCCTGACTGCATGGAACATGCATCCACTAATCAGATAGTGGACACACAGGTCAAGGGAACTCACCAACAAAGGATCCAACTTTATCGGGTTGTCAAGGCAGGGCAACTCCTCCACCAAGGAAAGTGGCTCGCCCGGGGCCAAATTCAACAAAAGTTTCCTCACCTGATAGGGGAACTCAATGCAATGGAAATCATTTCTTCCTAAGGGGGGATGACTGATCTAGGTGGATATTGATGGCCACCCACCTATTCCAACTAGCTCCCCTTGAAAAATTTTAGTTCAACACATTCTTCTGTACTTATTTGTAATTGTGGGTTATACACTTCTAGGGTTGTTTGAAGCCCCACACATCTTCTAGGTGGATATTGGTGGCTTCCCACTTAATGCAACTAGCTTATTTTGTATGTTTTCATGTCAGCACATTTTGTTTTACTTCCAGGGTCATTTTGGGGCCCTAAACAATGTTTTTTTGGCTCGCTACAGTCAAATTGTAGCCAGAGTCAGAGTTTGACAACATAATCTGTAGTTCTTGAAAAGAACTTTCCAACAGGCTATCACGTGCATAAAATGGAGGTCGCAAAAGTTACGACCCCGGGAATTTGAGGTACCAAATTACCCATAAGGGCCCACATAACTTTTGGCATTTCATCTCCTAGGGTTAGGTTTTTGGATGTTCAGGGTTTTGGAATTCATGAGTAATGTTAAAAAGGCCTCTGGAGCCTCGTCATTCATTCTGCTCAGACGAATGCGCATAGCAGCCACATCTCTTCTCAGAGATAGCTACCACCATTCGAGCAAGTGTTTCAGT
Source organism: Picea mariana (assembly GCA_032191745.1). NCBI lineage: Eukaryota > Viridiplantae > Streptophyta > Pinopsida > Pinales > Pinaceae > Picea > Picea mariana. The sequence continues at coordinate 358,324 of JASDQU010103665.1, forward strand.
TTTGCAGTTTTACAGTTTCAGCCTATTTCATTTATTCAATAGAAGATATTGTTCATTGGATATCTGTGTCATTCTTCATATCTATGTTTTTATTGTATTCAGTCTATTAATCAGTTCGTTCCACTCCTAAATCTGAATCAATCTCCCTCTTGATATTATTTTTCTTCAAACTTTGTTCTTCCCTGGATAACCCTGGTTTATTGTCTTGAGGGAGGACGATGGGATTCAACTGTAAGGACTTCTTGTTGGCTTGGTTTAATCAATAGATCACCATCCCCTTTCTTTAATAATTTGATAGAGACAACTTCTTTGTCCTTATATTTATCTAAGAGTTGTTGCTAATCTTGTTTCTTCGACCATTTTATCTCGTCAAAATCTTCCTCTGTGGTGAAAGACAAATCCTCTAGAGAAAATGCATGAAGGCTTTCCTTAATTGGCTCATGTCTTTCATTGATCTTAGTATCATTGTCAATCTCTTGTACATGAAACTTGGCCATTGGCATATTTGGAATGCGTGCAATCATCCCATCTTTCATAGGCACGTTGATATAAGTTAAATCCATCTCTAATGTTCCACCCAACATCACAACAAACTTCTTGGACAAGAGCATGCCCCATACATCAGGGACATCTACCACCACAAAATTCATACAAATCACTCTCTCAAGATATTTACCAAGGTGTACTTCAACATTCTCAACTACCCCATGAGTAGGTATGGCCCTGGATTCAAAACCACACACATTTCTATAAGGCCGCATAGCCTTTATGCCTAGTTGCTCCATAACTTTCAAAGACATCATGTTGGCACCTGCTCTTGAGTTGAGCATACAATTGTTGTGACATTTGTTATTTACTAGCAATGACATAAAGAAAGGTGGGTGTCCATCGTATTGAACCCTGGAATTATCTGCTTGTAACATATAGGAGGGTCTATTGGTTCATCCAATACATTGAAAAACTTTTCAAAGCTTTCTTTCATGGACGAAACCTTGATAATTTCCTTCAATGGCCAATGCGCCTTCCAAGTCAAAATTTAAGTGAACCTTGTTAGCCTTAGAAGAGGTCTTAGGAAGGAGTATGTTCATAGGTGGATATTTTGGTTGTGAAGTTGTAGGTCTAGTAGAGGGAGGTTGGTTCATTTGCTTTTTCCTAGTATACACTTGGAATTCTTGTTTTTTTCAATCTCTCTCTTAACTCTTGATCAAGGCTGTTGATTACCTCCATCCTAGCTTTCCTGGTTGCTTGTTTTATGCCTTCGTCATGTTCCTCAAGTGTGATATTAAGACAATATTGTGGCTCTTCAATGGTATTGTTGATAACATTGACTCGATCATGTTCACCATTATTTAGAGGGCATTCATGCTCCCAATGTGATTCTCTGCATTGAAAGCACCATGGGTTCTCCTCAACCATGTTTGTAGGGGCTAAGGTGTTAGGGACCACTTGATCATTCTTGGGATTGAAACCTTGACCACCCCTTTGGAATTGCCCCTTATAAGGAGGTCTAGGATCTTGTTGTTGGGCTCTTTCTAGGTTGACAATTCTATTCATCATTAACTCTTTGATTTTTACCATGCCATCTACAGTCATTTGTATCTTTTCCAAGCTTACGCTAATATCTAAGGCAGCCTCAACATTGTGGACCACTTTGGGTTTAGCATCTATCTTGACTCTTGGGTTGGAGAGAGGTTCTACTTTGGATGATGATTGGTTATTTTCAATCTTCATAGCCATCTCATGGGATTCTTGGATTATTTTAGGAGCTTTGTCTCTGATAAGGAAACCCATTTGTCTTGTAAAGGCTTTGGTGTAAAGAAAGAGAAGAAAGTTGTTTGAAGGGTGGTGGCTTGTTCGGATTTGTTATACTAGCCTCTCATAATTATCACGAAATTCCCTAACAGTTTCATTTTCAGCCTTTATAATGTTGTTAATCCTTGTTAGCAACATGTTGGGGTCTTCCTTGACATTCCATATTTTGAAGAGTTCTTCCTCTAATTTATCCATGGATGTAAAAATAACATCAAGAAGACCGTTATACCATCTTCTAGCACTATCATAGAGGGTAGCAAAAAACAACTTCATTTCCAAGTCTTCAGTGTCATCACTAATGGGATGAAGTTAGAAAAAGACCCAGAAATTCCTCATATGGTCCTCCGCACTGACTACATCATTACCAGTGAACTTAGGCAACCACTTTTCATACCTAGGGGGCATTTGTCGAGGGTATCCTGGATTGTTTGTCATGTCTAATGGCCTAAAAAGTTTGGATGACCATTGCTTTTTGTTATTAACTTGATTTGAATTATGGGTCTGAGTTTGAATGTTAGACATTGTATTTAAGGGAAGATTACCTCCAAATAATGATTTTACTACAAGAGAGTTTGTAGGAGGATTTCTTTTGTAAGACTTGGGAGGATTGGTATATCTCCTTGAATTTTGTGGAGTCGCCAGATAATCTTCTTGAGATTATCAAAGGGATGAGGGGATCACCCTCAGTGGAGTCACCTTGTAAGCCTTGTGAATGAAGGCTTTGTATAAAGTCTTACCAAAAAAGTGTCATTCGAGGAAGATTAACTCAATGTTCCTTGACAACGGCACCAAAATTTTTATTGCGCAATCTATAATCTCCCAAAGCCTAAAGGAAAGTAGGCTTATATTGACGTAACACAGAGGACACCCTATCAATGTCACCTCAATAAGGTACCTCTTTTTCTTTAGGAGGAGGAAAACCTCACTCCAAGGGAGATGTCCCAAGACCTAGTTGGTTGATGAAGGAGGATAAGACAAGGTAATACCACCCCTCTCTCTAGGTCACGCAAACGAATGAAGTCACTTGGAAAGGATGTGTCAAGGGGTTAAGCGAAAATAAGGTGAATGATACCTACCCTTTATCAAAGAAACGACAAACGTTATATAATAACCAATGATATCAATGCTTCCAATTAGTGACTTCAATATAAAAGTCTGCTACCAAACAAGTTTATGCATACATGATAGATGTGTAGCAACAATAACAAATCCAAAAATTGTAACTTATAAGGACAATGTAATAAAATATAAAGATCTTGCAATGATAATTCTTTTGCCACTCACAATTTCTAGATTAATAGAAGCCAAGTAATGACTTTAAAAGGCTTTCAAAGTACTTATAACAACAAGAAATTAACAATTATGAGAACAATAAACAACTTTAGAAAAGTATCTTGCTAAGGCAATTTAGTGAACACTTTTAGCATTTATTGATTGTGTCTTGCCTAGTACAAATTTCGGGTGGCTTATCAATCAACAAATGGGTTTAATAAGCTGTCAAAAGTGTCTGTAATAGCAGCAAAACAAGAGTAATGGCAACTGCAAGAAACCGTAAGAAATGCACTTTGTAAAGAGTAATTTATGCACACTTTAACTCTAGCTGATAGTACTTTGCTTCATGCAATTTTCTAGGTTGATTTAGATGGTTAGTAGGCTAATATAAGCTGTAAAATGATGGTTGTAGCAATGATTATGACAACAACAAGTTAGTACCTTAAAACGAGGTTAGTAAGTTAGGCTAAGTTGGTAGAGATAATAAGTGAAGTTGAGTGTAGTCTTGTCAAGGAATAGGAGAACAGGATTAGTGCCTTCAAGGGTAATGGAGTGAAGGTGGACAACTTCTTCTAAGGCTGCAAATCAATTTATGATGATGCACAAAGTTCTAAGAGGGAAAAGGCCCAGAAGAAGTAGTAACTTAAGTCCTCCTAGGCTTTGACCTCAAGAGACAAGATGCTAGGGTGTAGGCAATTCTAGGCCCTAGCACCTTGTTGAAAAGTCAACAAGAAACAGGTGTCTAATTTACTTTTCCCTTAATTAAATTAGACAATAAATATTAATCTATTATCTCATTCATAACTGAGTGATTTGGAATTGTAACAGAATTATAAGTGTATTTAAGTGAGTTAATATTAGTTGTACTAGTTGTAACTAAACATGCACTAGTGAGAGTTTAGTTAATCAGTGAACTCACATGCAGCTGAAGATTCGCCACAGTTAACTATATGCATGTCAGTTCCAATGGAGATCCAGTTGAGATAACATGTGAAAGGGACAATTTGGCTATCAGTTATGATTTGTTCACACATGCAGTGAATATGCTTATGAGCATGTGCAAACGAGGCAATTGCATTCATTCGATTCATTGTGAGAACTCAGATTGTGCAGAGGAGGCAGGCTGTCTGGAGACGAAAATTGGCGCATGTATTTGCTGATTTGTGTATGACAGTGTGAGACGATTGTATTGTACTGAGAGCTCTTGGATTAGAGTTTTGTATGAGATTGTTTCATGATTCATGATATACATAATCTATGATAGTGGGGTTTTTAGTTTTACGCTTTCCCGGTAAAACTTCTGTGTTGTGTGTTATTGATATTTCACTTTGTGCATTGTGGTTGTGATCGTGGTTTAATTGCTTCCGCAATAATAATAGTAGAAGCGATTCTGTATTTAACAAGTGGCAGAAATTATTAGATCAGGAGAATCACAGGAATACATTAATTTGTATCGAAATTTCTACACACCTTTCTCTCCTTAGCCTTTTTATGGAGTAAAAACTTATGCAACAATAACTAAGTCAAATCCTTAGAGTGCTAGCAATTTAGGGCTCTAGGGTTTCACTAGTTACAAGATCAATTCAATGAAAAGCTTGGCAAATAAAAAGTAAGAAAGTAGCAATTTGAGTTTCTTACTTCAAGCATTAAGTACATGATGCAAATTCATAATCTTGTATGAGCAAATAAAACCATACAACAAACCATTCAATAGATGAAAAAATGCATATTTCACTTACTTGCACATGGAATAATCATGAGAATACCATGCAAGATCACCATAAAACTTCCAAGATTGATCCAAGTTTCCAAAAATAGCCTTAAATGAGAATGGTCCCTCACAATTTCAGCCAATAACCCATACTCATTACCTCATGGAGCAAGACTCACCGCTACTTCAGGACCAGGTTGGTGGGATGGATACTACTACTAGTGATAAGTGGACTGCATTGAAGAAAATAGGGGCCCTCTGGGGCCATGCTCAAGTCGTCTGGCTCTCGATACTCCATGTTTAGGACCTGTGGGCCTCAAGACATGATATCCTTAGTTATCCCTAGTCTAGGGGATACCAATACCATTATGTAACATAATCGTTACCAAATTTCTTTGATACCAATTTGTAACCTTACCCATCCTACTACTGAGCAATGCTACTCCAAAATCCAATGCACAGATTCCACTTTATAATAATAAGTCTACGCAGTAATACTTGAAATAACGCGCTCAACGCCAAGATGAGTCCTACCACTCAAACTTTCCTCTTGTTACACAACTTAAAACAACGGAAGTAACACAATTCAATTGTGCGCCCAAGCATAATGAGCACATTTCTTTACTGCGCGCGTATTTCGTACTGAACATGAGATCACTACTACGTGCGAAACCGTTCTGGCATCACACGCTAATTCTATTCTCCTAGTGTGCGTAGATTGCTTCCCTGTGCGCACAAGTAAGTCCAGCCTTTGGTGCACACAAAGTATTTCCCTGCATGCACAACCATTCTAACCTCGTCTCAGAGACTCATAGCCAGTATCATAAGGTTAACATAAGAGAAAAACTAACAAGAATTGTCATACTCACGCATGACTACAAATACTGACTATCAACACCACACATACATGTGCAAGCAAATAATATAGAATAACAACAATTACTTATATGCAACAAAATACAAGAATTAAACCAATATTAAACACAGATAATTAAGCACACAGTAAATGAGACAAGCACATAAAGACACTTATATTTTATGAAAAGTCACCAACTGCGTGCAAAACTCAGATGTTTCTCTTATCCATGGAATTTGTTGCTCATATACTTCCAGCAACAGGTCACCCCCGAGCTGGGACTTAACTCCACAAGAGAAAAATAGTTTCTAATGCCAAGCTAAGGTCTGATAATCAACAAAATTGCTCAGTTCAAGGTGTCACTAATGCAACTAGCCTGCAATATCTCATTCCCCACATCCCTCTCACACCCAAGTAAGTGTGCCCCTTCTCTGCTCAACAGTCCCTCGACTGCCCCACTTCCCTTTCAGGGTTCCAGAAATAGCCTGGACAGGAAGTCTCAGAACCCTACAACTAATGCCCAACGCACTAGGGAATAATTCCCAACAAAACTCTCACGTAGAGAGAATGCTCATGGGATTGAGTACCCACCACTTTGACAACAAATCTCTACCCTAGAGAGATTGCTCAAGGGCATGACAACCTGCCTCTTCTACAACAAAACTATGGTTACTGTTAAATTTAGAGCAACTATTAAGTTCTTTTCAATTTACTGGACAATAATAGCATAAGCAAGATCATTGAAAGATACACAATCACAAGGTACATAACATTTATCCTGGGCAACCCTCATGGGGGATAAAACCCAATGAAAAATTCCTTAATATATATAGCCAATACAATGCCAAGATAATAAACCAACCACTAGAGAATATCCAACACTGAGCAATGCACCTCTCTCTTCCTTCTTCCGACAACTGGAAATTGCAGCTTCCTTCAAACTTGCGCACTAGATGAGTGACTTGAGTGAGTGAGCTAATGAGGCACTAGCCTCTCTTATTTATACTAGATGGTAGGTGCTAGGGTGGTGTCTCTTCATCAAGCAGGGCCGACTTCTTCACTTAGTGGTTAAAACCACTTTACTTAGGCCTGGGGGTAGACTTCATAATTAACAACATATAATTAGGGTTTGACCAATCCACAAAAGGTGATTTGGTCTTATACAAAGCCCGACATGATCAATCCACAAAAGGGGATTGATCTATAATATAATAGCTCAATAATAAGTAGAATATTCTTTGTAGTTACAATATTTCAACACTCCCCCTTAACAAGAAGGGTATTCTACAACATCATCAGGAGAGAGAGAGGGGAACTGCAACAACAACATTTGGAACACTGACTGGCATATCTATGAATCATTGGAATCTTTTATCATCATCAATAATATCATCATTCTCGGTATGAATATGGAATGGAATCATCATCATTGTTCACAGTATGGAGCTGGAACATCATCATCATCGTTCACATCATGAAGCTGGAACCCGAAACATCAACATCAATTAGCATAAAATCAATAACAACAACATCAACAATATCATCATCAACAACATGAGGCTAGATCAACATCATCATAGCATGATTCTGGAGCAATAACATCACAACACGAGGCTGGAGAACCAACATCATCATCATCATCATGGGGCAACAAAGTGGGGCAAGTGTATCAACAAATATTTTTGGTACTCTGACAGTCCCTAGCGATCTGCCTAGGAATCATAAGATTATCGAGGATATAAAATCCAAACAGAGCTACCATGTGGTACTTTTTTATATTATGGTAGTTGTGGGAGGTATTTACCTCCATGTGTAACCCTGACGAAAAACATAATATTCCAGGAAGCAAGAAGAAACCCTAAAGCATTGAACATAACCCTAGAAGACAAGTCGGCTCAAGGAAATATTTAATATTAAGTGTTTAGCCTCCAGAATGAGAAGTCGGCCCATACAGCTCATGAAAAATAGTATAAATATAGAAATCCATATCTCATTTAGTACACACACCTTACAACTATAGAAATGTAGAAGTACGCACTGCAGAAACTGGGTAAGTGCGCAAGTCTGGAGAGTAGCTGCAGTTGTAGCTACTGCATTCTGTATTCTCGGTTTAATCTTGGGCTTTCTATTGGTTATGGTTTGGACTTTCTTCCCTGTATGATTTCTCTGGAGAGAGGTACGCTACATTGATTGGCTATTAGGCCTAGGGTTTGCTTCCAAAATCATTCTCTATCAAGGTTAAGGTGCTCGGGGATGGCTTCGGCCTATGGTTGGGTGACAATATTGATATATTGTCTATGGTTAAATGAGCACATATATTATTTCTAACAGGTTATGGGCCCACACTATCTTCAGACAGTCTAACCACTGGAAGAAATATTGGGAGGACTTTCTCAGTTACAGTTGCAATTGCAGTCAAAGTTTTTGCTGCAACAACGAAAACCTAACCCTCTTGTTGAGGCACCTTAAGTGAAGATATTCACCTAATTTATGGATATCCTGGTACGCCTTAACCTAGCACACCTCTTGGTACTCTCAGCAAGCTAAGATGTCAAGTTTGAGTTTTTGGTCAAAGTTAAAGGTTGACCAATTCAAAGCAGTTATGACTTACTCTATGAAGTCAGAAAACAAGTTAGAAGGGGCTTCTAACTTCAGAGCCTGGAAGACAAGGATTGACCTCATCCTTGCCAAGAATAAAGTGTTGGATATCGTGAAAGGAAAGACCGTGGAACCACAGTTCAAAGAAGGAAAAGAGAAGGAAACTTAGAATGTTGCAGTTATGGAGAAGTTTTAAGACAATGACATCAATGCCATGAGTATCATAGTGGACTCTATAAAATACCATTTGATACCCTACATCTCCCATCTCGACTCATCTAAGAAGATGTATGATGCCCTAACAAACCTCTTCTCAGTCAGAAACATTGGACAAGTAATGAGTTTGAAGAATGAGCTCCATGACACGAAAATGAATGATGATGACAACATAACAACATACCTTGTGAGAATCTCTCATTTAAGAGATCAACTACAAGCTATTGAAGAAATCATTTCAGAGAAGGAACTGGTAAATATAGTACTCAATGGCCTTCCTAAGACATGGGATGCATTTTCCACAAGCACGAACACAAGAAAGGAGTATCCCACATTTGAAGAACTTTGGACTTGCTGTGCACAAGAAGAATCAAGGATTAGCGCAAAAGAGAAATCCCAAAAGAAATACGATGATCAAGCTTTCACAACAAAGTTCATGAATTTCAGAAATAAGAAGAAGTTTGGCTCAAGGAAGAAACTAAATCAAGAAAAGGATATGTCAAAGATACAATGCTTCAACTGTCGAAAATATGGTCACTACAGGAACCACTGTCTTGATTTAAATAAAAGGAAGGAAACAGGCGAAGCAACAGTTGTCGAAGAAAGAGAAACCCTCAAAGAAGGCCAAGCAGGATAAAACAAACTTCTTCTTCTAAGACAATATAACAATATTCTTCATAATTCTTGTACATACAATGTTTACATAGTTTCTGTACATATCTTACATATCTTACATATCTATTTCTTAGAAGATAAGATGTTCAAAGAGAAACAATACCTATGGAAGAATAACAAGATAAGGATTGCTATCACGATGACTACAAGTCAAGCAATACACATGAAAAGATGAAGTACATTGAAAATCCTTGGTAACAATTCCTTTGGAAGCTATTAACATAAGTAACAACTGCAAGATAAGCCGAAATCAGAATCAAACTTGAAGAAACCTAGAAGAAGTAAAAACAGAAAGAAGTCAACAATCAAGAGGAAATTAGAAAAAGACTTGTGACACTTTGCAGAAGGCAATAAGGATGCAAACAAAAGTGTGGACTCTCTTGGATGGAGGGAGCCGATTATATAATTCCAAAAGAAAAGCATGCATTCATGCATGAAGCAAGGATTAGGAGGGAGCTAATCCTAAATAATATGATCCATTGAGGATTATAAAGTATCTATCCATGTTCCCATTGATGGTAGCAGCCATGAAAACCAACATGTGTTAAGTTTGAATTTAGAAGAAGTCTTCTTCGAAAAGAAGCTCTAAAGTATCCCTGGTTTTCCATCCACATCCATGATCTTATGATGAAAGGAAGAAGTTGGAATCTTCAAGGCATGGAATATATAGAAAAATCCATGGACCCAAGAGCTAAAGAGAAACATGAGGAAGAACATGAAGATTCCAAGAGAGAAATAAAAACCAGAACAACTTGTCATTATATTAAGAATCACAAGACTACCATCTTGGTTTGAACCCACTAGAAGCAATCAAGCAGAAGAAATGGAAGTTGTGATGAAGAACAATGTATGAAAGACTTATGAATGGAAGCATTGCGATATTTAGAACTAGAGGTTCTCCCAGATGGAGGGAGAATACTATGATGATAACTTGTTATGGTAATCAGACATACCTCTACCTGAGCCATTATATCTTTTGCAATATCCATGTGTTGGAGTTTACATTAGATAAATGTAAGGACTGTTCTCCTCAACAGAGTAATTGAACAATAAGCGTATGTAGAGCAACCTCAAGGTTTTTAGGTATACTAGAAAAAGACCCTTGTATGCATATGGAAGAAGATCTTATATGGATTCAAACAACTTGGTGCAGAGCCTCTCATGCACAACAGAAGCATGGTGAAAACTTTCTATAACAAAGATAATGTATCATAATGGTTACTCATAAGTCCAGGATGATGGATTGGTAATCCATGACAAACTATCATGATGATAGAAGAAGTGCTACTTAGATATGTTTCAGTTTGAGCCTTGCCACAATGTCATGAGCTAGCAAGAAACAAAAGTGTTGAATTCAACCATGTTATATTGTAATGATCAAATCTATATGAAGCCTTTAGAGAAAACCAATGTTCCAAACAGACCAAAGTACATTGAGATCAAGCATTACATTCTCCGTGATGAAGTCCAGAAAAGAGAAGTGGTTATCCAATATATCTCCACAGATGAGTAGATAACATATATTTTGGTAAAGCCTCTATCCAAGATGAAAAAGTTTGCGTACTCAAGAAACAAGCTGGAGCTCGTGGAGATGACTTCCTTATTGAAATAGGAAGAGATTAGTCCTAGGTTGGGAGGGAGCACTGATGTGTTATTGATTTATGGACAATCATTTTTCAGTTCAAAAAATGGTCCAGGATGAGCAATTCCTTTCCAGTTCGGAAAGTGGTTTGAGATTTTTGATAGACAGGAATTTTCCAGTTCAAAAAATGGTTCAGATTGGACAGTCATTTTCGTAATGAAAATGGTTCGATAGATTGTTGATGTACCATAGACAACGATTCCCCTTGTGTCCAGTGTGGGGGAATGGTCTAGGACAATCATTTTTCTTGGCAATCACTCTGAGTAGTGGTCAAGTAGAATGGTCCGCCTTGCCGAACAATCATTCTTTGGAAGTTCATAGTTGTGAGCAGTTTCGAAGAATGGTCCGTTTTGAAGGTTGGTGCAGGACAATCATTTCCATTAGGAAATGGTCTGGATAGTCATTCCCTAGGGAAAACTCATTCTCTCCAGGTTGCACTATGTTTAGTGTCAGAGGAATGGCCCAATTAGGTGAATGGTCCAAGTTTATCAATCAGGGATAGGCATTCCCTAGGGAAGACTCATTATATCCAGGTTGCACTATGTTTAGTGCCGGAGGAATGGCCCAGTTAGGTGAATGGTCCAGGCTCAGAAATCAGGGATAATTATTCTTCTGTGCTTGAGAAGAATAGTCCAAATATCCCATGGATGATGTTTTACTTTCTGAGGGAAAATTCTCTTCTAGATCTCACAGATATTAGTGGAAGAATGGCCCAGATGACTTAGTTTATATCATGATATTGTTTTATGTGCAGGTTGATATCAGATGATATGATTGCTATGGAGATTGTATGTCTCTGGATAGTAGATGTATGTTGCTATGGTGGATGTGTTCCACTAGTTGTGACTGTGTCACTGATTAAGTAGTCGTGTGCTACTTGGTGTGGTAGTGTACCACTGAATTGTAGTTGTGTACTACTATGGATAGACACAGTTGTATTCTATTGAATGACATTGTTCTGATTTCCATGCAGACTATCAATAGTGTTGAAAATGATTATCATCTAGATGGATAGTCAATGTGCTTGTGGATAGACATTCTCCAGGTGGAGAATGGTCTATACAGAATAAATTTCTAGTGGACAAGTATTCTCTCTGTGGAGAATGGTCCAGGTTGAAAGTTTGTTGACATGTCATGGACTAGTATTTTCCTAAGGTACAGATTGTGGCCCGATTAGGAAAATGGTTCATAACTGATATTTTCTAAGGCATATAGGTTGAGACGAATCTCTATGGTACATATGACTTGAATAGAAAATAGTCCTAGATTGACATTCCTATAGGAATGGTCTCTATAGTCCATGGCATAGATTTTAACATATGTTGGGACAATCAATTTTCTAGGACATATGTTTGGATTAGAAGAATGGTTCTTGTATCACTGTGTGGAGTGAGTGACTTACTCAACATCATGCCTGATTACTCAGATGGAGTATGGCTTTGAGAGATGATGCAGTTGATGCTATCAGATGATAGTGATGATGGTGCTCTTGATCTAATCATGAGATATTCTATACGACTATGATGATGCTATCGGTTGAATGGTATGTTTGTGCTCAATACCATTACCTTCAATACCTCCCTAGCTAGAAGGGAGTGTTGATATTATGGTAGTTGCGGGAGGTATTTAACCCCATGTGTAACCTTGAAGAGAATAGAATATTTTGAGAAGCAAGAAGAAACCCTAAAGCATTGAAAATAACCCTCGAAGACAAGTCGACTCAAGGAAATATTTAATATTAAGTGTTTATCCTCCATAATTAGAAGTTGACCCAAACAACTTAGCAAAAATAGTATAAATACAGAAAGCCAGATCTCATTTGGTACACACAACTCACAACTTCATAAATGTACAAGTGCACACTGTAGAAACTCGGTAAGTGCACAAGTCTGGAGAGTAGCTGCAGCTGTAGCTACTGCAATATGTATTCTTGGTTTAGGCTTAGACTTTCTATTGGTTATGGTTTGGACTTTCAGCCCTGCATGCTTGCTCTAGAGAGAGGTACGCTACATTGATTGGCTATTAGGCTTAGGCTTTGCTTCCATAATCATTCTCTGTCAAGGTTAAGGTGCTTGGGGGTGGCTTCGACCTATGGTTGGGTGAAAATATTGCTATATTATCTATGGTTAAACGAGCACATCTATTATTTCTAACAATACTCTGACAAAACGTCCTTACTGGACCTTCGAGATTTGCCCAGGAATCATAATATTCCCTAGGATTATAAAAATCCTAACAGAGCTACCACTACTGACCACAACTAGCATATACATGCACATGTACTCTGATAGACCGTCCTTACCGGACCTTCAAGATCTGTCTAGGGATGATCAATCCCCTATGATATAAAATCCTAGCTGAGCTACCCGCTGTTGGTCAGGATACCATAGTATCATCAACATCACTCCCCCTTCCAAGGGATGTCCTTTCAAACTATACTAAGCTTGTCTTGAAAGTTGTCAAACTTTACATGAGACATAGGCTTGGTCAACACATATGCTACCTACTCATCTGTGCCAACATGTTGGAGCTTTATAGCTCCCCTCTACACCATATCGCAAATGTAGTGATACCGGATTTCTTTGTGCTTCGACTTGTCATGGAACACCAGGTTCTTTATCATCTCTATGCAACTCTAGTTGTCACATAGAATCATGGTTGCTTCCAACTCCAGATCAAATAGACCTGTCAAAAACTTCCGAATCCATATGGCTTCATAACCAGCGGAATGTGCAACAATGTATTCCACTTCTATTCTGCTGAGAGCAATACTGGATTGATTCCTACTCTTCCATGAAGTCATGGCTGACCCCAGACTGAAAAACCATCCTGAAGTGATCTTTCTATCAGAAACACTTCCAACCCAATCTGAATCGATATAACCAACCAGGATGGAGTCAAGATCTCCATTATAACAGAGACCAAAGTCCAATGTACCCTTAAGGTATCTCATCGCATGTTTTGCAGCAACAAGGTGAGCACGTTTAGGCTCTACGAAATACTGACTCGAGGTGTTCACAACAAAACATATATCTCTCCTGGTATTCATCAGATACATCAACGATCCAATAATATGCCTGTACAACGTAGCATCAACCAATTCTAACAAAGTGTCAACCAAGAGCTTCAACTTTGTTTCCATGGGTGTGTTCATGGATTTACACTCCAAGATATCAAACCTCTTCAATATTTCAACTACATACTTCCCTTGGTTAAGGAAGATCTTCTCTGGCCTCTGCCAAAGCTCAAGACCTAAGAAATAGTGCATCGGGCCTAGGTCTTTCATCTCAAATTCTGCAACGAGATTCTTCTTTCAATCAGTGATGAGATTTTCTTCTCCAGTTAAGAATAAGTCATCCACATACAAAAACAATATAGCTGTTTCATCATTCATAACCTTGAAGTAAAGGTTAGAATAAGCTTTACTCTTGGTAAAGCCCAAGCTCATCAAGAAACTGTCAATTCTTCCATACCAAGCTCTAGGAGCTTGCTTCAATCTGTACAAAGCCTTCTTTAACCTACATACATGAGTCTTTCTATCTTCAACTTAAAATGATTGAGGTTGTTCTATATACACTTCTTCTTCAATAACACCATTTAAGATGGCTTTTTTCACATCCATTTGGTGTAACTTCCACTTCATCTTGGCTGCAAGAGCTATGATGGTTCTGATAGAAGTGTATCTGGCTACATGAGAAAACGTCTCTTCATAGTCAATGCCTTCCTTTTGAGAAAAGCCACGAGCTACAAACCTTTCTTTATATTTTTCAATACTTCCATCAACAACATGTTTGATTTTGTATAACCATTTGGAAGATACCGCATCTTTGCTCTTCGGTCTGGGAACTATTTACCATAAATACTTATTTAAAATGGATTGGTATTCTTCTGTCATGGCATCTACCCATTCTTTCTTTTGAATGGCTTCTTCAAATCAAGTGGGATCCTTTTCTATGAGATCACACATCCAAGCCATATAACTTGAGAATGGCTTAGGTTTCTTGATTTGTCTCATGGTTCCTTATGGGGCACCATATTTCTCTCCATCTTGAATAAGTTCCCTTTCCCAAGCTGGATTTCTCTTGTGAGAGATCGTCATTTGGGGAGTTTCTTGAGATTATATCATATCATGATCTTCTTGAATCTCATCATCATGGGAAGCTGCGACTTCCCTCACTAGTTCTGCAACTCTGGGATCTATATGCTCTTCTTCATATAGTTCTTCAAGTTGTCATCTCCTTGATTTCTTGACTGCTACATCCTCATCAAAGGTTACATCTCTGTTGATCTCAATATGATGGTAACCTGGTATGTAAATTCTGAACACCTTAGAGACCTCATAGTATCCAACACATATTCCCTTCTTTCCTGAAGGGTCCAACTTGGTTCTCCTTTCCTTCAGAATGTGTACAAACAATGGATAACCAAATATCTTAAGATGGCTTACGTCTCGCTTCTTTCCGGAGAACATTTCTTTGAGGGTTTTGAACCCAAGTGCACCATAGGATAATTTGTTTTGGACATACATTGATGTTCTTGCTGCTTCAACCCATAAGTGCAATGGAAGATATTGATCATGGATCATAGTCTTCACTGTTTCCATTATAGTTCTATTCTTTCTTTCTGCTACACCATTTTGCTGAGGATTGTAGGGAGTGGTGAGCTCCCTCTTAATCCCAATATATCTGCAAAATCTTACAAATTATTTTGAGGTGTATTCTCCTCCATTATCTGACCTGAGTATCTTGATTTTTCTTTCAGAGAGATTCTCTATCAAGGCTTTGAATTCCTTGAATTTTCCAAACACTTCATCTTTTGATTTCAAGAAGTAAACCCAAGTCTTGCGAGAATAGTCATCAATAAATGACACATAGTATACATACCCACTAAGAGAGGTTGAT
>JASDQU010103665.1:374442-395821 GCA_032191745.1 Picea mariana
CCCGATAAGTGTTGAGTAGTGTAAGAGACTGATTGTTTCACCCATGTCTTCAGTTGACTGGTAACTGGTCATGCCTTGATCCAAAACTTCAACTTCATTATTTCTGTCTTTTGAGAGAGTCAATAGGTGCGTTGAGTTAGGGCGCATCTGAATATCTTCTCCTTGAGCGAGATGATCCATCACAAGGTGCCGGATCTGAGAATTAGGGTTTCTGCAACTGCTTCTGCTAGTAACCCTAGCTGCAGTGCTTTGGAAACTACTCCTGCTAGTAACCCTAGCGATAGTTCTTCAACGAGCTCAAATATCTAGTGGCTATGTTTCCTTCTAGT
Source organism: Picea mariana (assembly GCA_032191745.1). NCBI lineage: Eukaryota > Viridiplantae > Streptophyta > Pinopsida > Pinales > Pinaceae > Picea > Picea mariana. The sequence continues at coordinate 374,772 of JASDQU010103665.1, forward strand.
GTTTTTGGTTGATTGAAGGGGTGTGGGCCCATAACCTATTAGAATATAGAAGATTGTGCTCGTTTTACCATTGACGATACCCTCGTCACCAAACCACTGACCGAAGCCACCCTCCGAGCACCTTGACCTCGACTGAGAAGAGAATCCTGGTAGCAATCCAATAGCCAAGAGAGGCTAATGCACCAAGAAAGAATAGAAACTAAGCTGAATAGATGATCCCACCCAGAAGCTAGCGCACCACTTTCCCAACTCTCCCAGAAACTTGCGCACCAAAACTGCAACTGCCTGCGTAGATTTGGCTCTCTCTGCAACTGCTGAGATGATTAATAATGAGAACTGGCACCCTATATTTATAGTGAACTGGGCAGGCTAACTGGGGCCGACTTCTCCTTCTGGGTATCAATAAATTCATTTTAAATGTATTTGTTCAGCCGACAACTTGTCTAGGGTTTCCTTCAATTCTTTGCTTCCTTCCGGAGGATTCTATTCTTGTCATAGGTCACAATAGAGGTTCATACCTCTCGAAGCTACCATAATATTAACATTTGCAACAAAAGCAAGTGGACGAGATCATGGAAGAGTATAGAGGCATCTTCTCCTTACCCATCGAGGTATCGAGGCACTACCAAGTCAAGCATCCAATTAATCTAACCCCCGGTGCACCTCTACCTAATGAACCAGTTTATTGTCACTCGCTGATGGAAAATGACGAAATCAAGCGTCAGATCCAAGAGATTATTCAAAAGGGGAACATTAGACCCAAATCCTCCCCTTGGGGAAGCCCGATTATACTGGTGCAGAAGAAGGATCGGACCTGACGACTTTGCATTGAATACATAGCATTAAACAAAATCTCAGTCAGAAACTTGTACCCAATTCCCAGGATTGATGACCTTCTTGACCAACTCAAGGGGGGGAAATTCTTTAGCAAGATTGACCTAAAGTCTGGCTACCACTAGGTTCCCATCAAACCAACTGATGTATGGAAGACAACTTTCAAATCTAAAGAAGGTCTCTTCGAATGGTTGGTCATGCCCTTTGGCCTAACAAATGCACCAACCACTTTCGTGAGGTTGATGGATGATGTATTGAGACCCTTCACCAACTCTTTTGTGGTGGTATATTTGGATGACATCCTCATCTTCAACAGAACTTGGGAGGACCACATGCGGCATATTCAATAGGTTTTGAGCACTCTGTGGCAGCACAAGCTATATGCCAACTTGGAAAAATGTTCCTTTGGCATGAGCAGGGTCCAATACTTGGGCTACATTGTTGATTAGCATGGGGTACATGTTGATCCCGCTAAGATCAAAGTCATACGTGACTGGCCAGCCCCAACCACACTAACCAAGCTTCATAGCTTCTTGGGACTGACCAAATTCTACTGACGATTCATGTTGGGATTCTCCCATATAGCATGGGCCCTTAGCCACGTGACCAATGGCAGTGGCAGGGAAATGTTCGTGTGGGGGAAGGAAAAACAACGAGCATTTGATGATCTGAAGCATCGCTTGTGCTCAGCTCCAGTACTCTCCTTACGCGATCTACAATAACTGTTCGAGATTGAGACTAATGAATCTGACTATGCTCTAGGCGCAGTTCTCACTCAACATGGTCATCCGATAGTATACCATAGTTAGACACTCTCAGATACTGTCTGGAAATTCCCCACCTATGACAAGGAAATATATTCCATTGTACAAGCCCGTCGTCAATGGAAACATTACATTATGGGAAAGGAGACGATCATCCACACTGATCACAAGCCTCTGCAGTTCATATAGATAGGGAAGTTGCAAAATGATCACCATCAGAAGTGGTCCACCTACCTGCAGTAGTTCCATCTCAACATCAAGTATAAGACAGGGAGAAAAAATCATGTCACTGACTCCCTCAGTTGACCTTCCGTGGCTGCACTCATCACTATGCTCCATTTCTATGGACATGAGGCATCTGAGTGGCCCCAACTTTATGATCAAGATATGGACTTCACCACCACCTATCAGCTCTTGGGTACAGGCGCAACTGTCACTGATTTTCACATTCAATATGGGATGTTATGCCATCTGGGCCATCTCTGTGTTCCTACAAGTGAGCATGCCAATCTGATTTGGGAAGCCCACTACAGTCGGATGGAAGGACATTTTGGCATGGAGAAAACTGTGGTCATTCTCCAGAAACATTTTTATTGGCCAAAACTTCGACATGACATCAACAAGTATATCAAATCTTGCACTGTATGTGCCATTGCCAAGCCGACCATCAAGAAGCAAGGCTTATACACCCCTCTACCTACCCTCGAGAAGCCTTGGGAAACCATCTCAATGGATTGCATGTTAGGCCTTCCATCCACCAGGCAAGGAAATGATTGTGTATTTGTGGTCATTGATTGGTTTTCGAAGACGACCATCCTCACAACCTGGAAGAAGAACATCACAACAACAAATACTGCCAAGCTCTTCTTCGAACGAGTGTGGGTCCATTTTGGGATACCACAAATTATCATCTCTAACCGGGACAACAGGTTCCTCAACACATTTTGGTAGAGTCTCTGCTCACTGTTGGACACCAATCTCACTAAATCCACTACTTTCCACCCCCAACCAGACGACCAAACATAGGTCGTCAATCGGATGATTGTGCACATCTTGCACATGTAAAACTTTAAGCATCTGCATACATGGGATGAGAGTCTCTCCTATGTTCAACATAATTACAAAAGGGCTCTCCATAGCTCCACTGGCCATAGCACATTTCAGGTGGGACTGAGATTCCAGCCCTTGGGTCCCATTGATGTTGCACTGCCTCTAGCAACCACACATACAAACTCTTCCCATGTTCAGTCTAAGACCGACAAAGCCACTAGATTCATTGAGCATATTTAACACATCCACCAACATGTCCATGAGATTTTGTAGAAATCCAATGCTAAGTACAAGCAGCACCATGATCAACATAGGGTGCCGCACCAGTTTCAGGTTGGAGACAAGTTCTGGTTACATTTGCAGAAGGAGCTTCTTGCAGGGCCCCATTGGAAGCTCTGCCCACTTCGCTATGGGCCTTACACCATCACCAAGGCTATGAGTAGCAATGCTTTTGAGCTCAACACTCCACCCTTCCTTGGATTGCACCCAATGTTCAATGTGGACCTCCTTCGACCATATTTTCCACCATTATTCGACACCTTAGGGATCGCAGAACAACTGACACCAACAAAGCTCAACCCTGACTGCATGGAACATGCATCCACTGATCAGATAGTGGACACACAGGTCAAGGGAACTCACCAGCTGAGGATCCAACTTTATCGGGTTGTCAAGGTAGGGAAACTCCTCCACCAAGGAAAGTGGCTCACCCAGGGCCAAATTCAACAGAAGTTTCCTCACCTGATAGGGGAACTCAATGCCATGGAGATCATTGCTTCCTAAGGGGGGATGACTGATCTAGGTGGATATTTATGGCCACCCACCTATTCCAACTAGCTCCTCTTGAAAATTTTTAGTTCAACACATTCTTCTGTACTTCTTTGTAATTGTGGGTTATACACTTCTAGGGTTGTCTGAAGCCCTACACATCTTCTAGGTGGATATTGGTGGCCTCCCACTTAATCCAACTGGCTTATTTTGTAAGTTTTCATGTCAACACATTTTGTTTTACTTCCAGGGTCGTTTTGGGGCCCTAAACAATGTTTTTTTGGCTCGCTGCAGTCAAATTATAGTCAGATTCAAAGTTTGACAACATAATCTGTAGTTATTGAAAAGACCTTTCCAACGGGCTATCACGTGCGTAAAACAGAGGTCATATGCAAAAGTTACGACCCCAGGAATTTGAGGTACCAAATTACCCATAAGGGCCCACATAACTTTTGGCGTTTCATCTTCTAGAGTTAGGTTTTTGGATGTTTAGGGTTTTGGAATTCATGAGTAATGTTAAAAAGGCCTCTGGAGCCTCGTCGTAATCATTCTGCTCAGAAGAATGCGCATAGCAGCCACATCTCTTCTCAGAGATAGCTACCACCATTCGAGCAAGTGTTTCAGTTTTGCATTTTTACAGTTTCAACCTATTTCATTTATTCAATAGAAGATATTGTTCACTGGATATCTGTGTCATTCTTCATATCTTTGTTTTTATTGTATCCAGACTGTTAATCAGTTCGTTCCACTCCTAAATCCGTATCAGTCTCCCTCATGATATTATTTTTCTTCAAATTTTGTTCTTCCCTGGATAACCCTGGTTTATTGTCTTGAGGGAGGATGGTGGGATTCGACTGTAAGGACTTCTTGTTGGCTTGGTTTAATCAATAGATCATCATCCCCTTTCTTTAATAATTTGATAGAGCCAACTTCTTTGTCCTTATATTTATCTAAGAGTTGTTGCTAATCTTGTTTCTTCGACCATTTTATCTCGTCAAAATCTTCCTTTGTGGTGAAAGGCAAATCCTCTTGAGAAAATGCATGAAGGCTTTCCTTAATTGGCTCATGTCTTTCATTGATCTTAGTATCATTGTCAATCTCTTGTACATGAACCTTGGCCATTGGCATATTTGGAAGGCGTGCAATCATCCCATCTTTCATGGGCACATGATATAAGTTAAATCCATCTCTAATGTTCCACCCAACATCGCAACGAACTTCCTAGACAAGAGCATGCCCCATACATCAGGGACATCTACCACCACAAAATCCATACAAATCACTCTCTCAAGATATTTACCAAGGTGTACTTCAACATTCTCAACTACCCCATGAGTAGGTATGGACCTGGATTTAAAACCACACACATTTCTATAAGGCCGCATAACCTTTAGGCCTAGTTGCTCCATAACTTTCAAAGACATCATGTTGGCACCTGCTCCTGAGTTGAGCATACAATTGTTGTGACATTTGTTATTTACTAGCAATGACATAAAGAAAGGTGGGTGTCCATCATATTGAACCCTGGAATTATCTACTTGTAACATAATAGGAGGGTCTATTGGTTCATCCAATACATTGAAAAACTTTTCAAACCTTTCTTTCATGGACGAAACCTTGATAATTTCCTTCAACGAGATGGTTACATGCATTTTGGCCAATGCGCCTTCCAAGTCAAAATTTAAGTGAACCTTGTTAGCCTTAGAAGAGGTCTTAGGAAGGAGTATGTTCATAGGTGGAGGTTTTGGTGGTGAAGTTGTAGGTCTAGTAGAGGGAGGTTGGTTCATTTGCTTTTTCCTAGTATACACTTGGAATTCTTGTTTTTTCAATCTCTCTCTTAAATCTTGATCAAGGATGTTGATTACCTCCATCCTAGCTTTCCTGGTTGGTTGTTTTATGCCTTCATCATGTTCTTCAAGTGTGATATTAAGGCAATATTGTGGCTCTTCAATGGTATTGTTGATAACATTGACTCGATCATGTTCACCATTATTTAGAGGGCATTCATGCTCCCAATGTGATTCTCTGCATTGAAAGCACCATGGGTTCTCCTCAACCATGTTTGTGGGGGCTAAGGTGTTAGGGACGTCTTGATCATTCTTGGGCTTGAAACCTTGACCACCCCTTTGGAATTTCCCCTTATAAGGAGGTCTAGGATCTTGTTGTTGGGCTCTTTCTAGGTTGACAATCATATTCATCATTAACTCTTGGATTTTTACCGTGCCATCTACAATCATTTGTATCTTTTCCAAGCTTACGCCAATATCTAAGGCAACCTCAACATTGTGGACCACTTTGGGTTTAGCATCTATCTTGAATCTTGGGTTGGAGAAAGGTTCTACTTTGGATGATGATTGGTTATTTTCAATCTTCATAGCCATCTCATGCGATTCTTGGATTATTTTAGGAGCTTTGTCTCTAATAAGGAAACCCATTTGTCTTGTAAAGGCTTTGGTGTAAAGAAAGAGAAGAAAGTTGTTTGAAGGGTGGTGGCTTGTTCGGATTTGTTGTACTAGCCTCTCAAAATTATCATGAAATTCCCTAACAGTTTCATTTCCAGCCTTTATAATGTTGTTAAGCCTTGTTAGCAACATGTTGGGGTCTTCCTTGACTTTCCATTCTTTAAGGAATTCTTCCTCTAATTTATCCATGGGTGTAAAAATAACATCAAGAAGATCGTTATACCATCTTCTAGCACTATCATAGAGGGTAGCAAAAAACAACTTTATTTCCAAGTCTTCAACGTCATCACTGATGGGATGAAGTTAGAAAAAGACCCAAAAATTCCTCATATGGTCCTCCGCACTGACTACATCATTACCAGTGAACTTAGGCAACCATTTTTCATACCTAGGGGGCATTTGTCGAGGGTATCCTGGAATGTTTGTCATGTCTAAGGGCCTAAAAAGTTTGGATGACCATTTCTTTTTGTTATCAACTTGATTTGAATTATGGGTCTGAGTTTGAGCGTTAGACATTGTATTTAAGGGAAGATTACCTCCAAATAATTATTTTACTACAAGAGAGTTTGTAAGAGGCTTTCTTTTGTAAGACTTGGGAGGATTGGTGTATCTCCCTGAATTTTGTGGAGTCGCCAGATAATCTTCTTGAGATTATCAAAGGGATGAGGGGATCACCCTCAGTGGAGTCACCAGGTAAGCCTTGTGAATGAAGGCTTTGTATAAAGTCTTACCAAAAAAGTGTCGTTCGAGGAAGATTAACTCAATGTTCCCCGACAACGGCACCAAAATTTTTATTGCACAATCTATAATCTCCCAAAGCCTAAAGGAAAGTAGGCTTAGATTGACGTAACACAAAGGTAACCCTATCAATTTCACCTCAATAAGGTACCTCTTTTTCTTTAGGAGGAGGAAAACCTCACTCCAAGGGAGATGTCCCAAGACCTAGCTGGTTGATGAAGGAGGATAAGACAAGGTAATACCACCCCTCTCTCTAGGTCAAGCAAACGAATGAAGTCACTCGGAAAGGATGTGTCAAGGGGTTAAGCGAAAATAAGGTGAATGATACCTACCCTTTACCAAAGAAACGACAAATGTTATATAATAACCAATGATATCAATGCTTCCAATTAATGACTTCAATATAAAAGTCTGCTACCAAACAAGTTTATGCATAAAGGATAGATGTGTAGCAACAATAACAAATCCAAAAATTGTAACTTATAAGGACAATGTAATAAAATATAAAGATCTTGCAATGATAATTCTTTTGCCACTCACAATTTCTAGATTAATAGAAGCCAAGTAATGACTTTAAAAGGATTTCAAAGTACTTATAACAACAAGAAATTAACAATTATGAGAACAATAAACAACATCAGAAAAGTATCTTGCTAAGGCAATTTAGTGAACACTTTTAGCGTTTATTGATTGTGTCTTGCCTAGTACAAATTCCGGGTGGCTTATCAATCAACGAATGGGTTTAACAGGCTGTCAAAAGTGTCTGTAATAGCAGCAAAACAAGAGTAATGGAAACTGCAAGAAACCTTCAGAAATGCACTTTGTAAAGAGCAATTTATGCACACTTTAACTCTAGCTGATAGTACTTTGCTTCATGCAATTTTCTGGGTTGATTTAGATGGTTAGTAGGCTAATATAAGCTGCAAAATGATGGTTGTAGAAATGATTATGACAACAACAAGTTAGTACCTTAAAACAAGGTTAGTAAGTTAGGCTAAGTTGGTAGAGATAGCAAGTGAAGTTGAGTGTAGTCTTGTCAAGGAATAGGAGAACAAGATTAGTGCCTTCAAGGGTAATGGAGTGAAGGTGAACAACTTCTTCTAAGGCTGCAAATCAATTTATGATGATGCACAAAATTCTGAGAGGGAAAAGGCCCAGAAGAAGAAGTAACTTAAGTCCTCCTAGGCTTTGACCTCAAGAGACAAGATGCTAGGGTGTAGGCAATTCTAGGCCCTAACACCTTGCTCTCCTTAGCTTTTTTATGGAGTAAAAACTTATTCATTAATAATTAAGTCCAAATCCTTAGAGTGCTAGCAATTTAGGGCTCTAGGGTTTCACTAGTTACAAGATAAATTCAATGAAAAGCTTAGCAAATAAAAAGTAAGAAAGTAGCAATTTGAGTTTCTTACTTCAAGCATTAAGTACACCATGCAAATTCATAATCTTGTATGAGCAAATAAAACCATACAACAAACCATTCAATCAATGAAAAAATGCATATTTCACTTACTTGCACCAAGAATAATCATGAGAATACCATGCAAGATCACCATAAAACTTCCAAGATTGATCCAAGTTGCCAAAAATAGCCTTAAATGAGAATGGTCCCTCACAATTTCAGCCAATAACCCGTACTCATTACCTCATGGAGCAAGACTCACCGCTACTTCAGGATCAGGCTGGTGGGATGGATACTGCTGCTAGTGATAAGTGAACTGCACTGAAGAAAATAGGGGCCCTCCGAAGCAATGCTCAAGACATGATATCCTTATTTATCCCTAGTATAGGGGATACCAATACCATTATGTAACATACCCGTTACCAAATTTCTTTGATACCAATTTGTAACCTTACCCATCCTACTATTGAGCAATGCTACTCCAAAATCCAATGCACAGATTCCACTTTATAATAATAAGTCTACGCAGTAATACCTGAAATAACGCGCTCAACGCCAAGCTGAGTCGCACCACTCAAACTTTCCTCTTGTTACACAACTTAAAACAACGGAAGTAACACAATGCAATTGTGCACCCAAGCATAATTATCACATTGCTTTACTGCGCGCGTATTTCATACTGAACATGAGATCACTACTACGTGCGAAACCGTTCTGGTGTCACACACCAATTCTGTTCTCCTAGTGTGCGTAGACTGCTTCCCTGTGTGCACAAGTAAGTCCAGCCTTTGGTGCACACAAAGTATTTCCCTGCATGCACGACCATTCTAACCTCATCTTAGAGACTCATAGCCAGTATCATAAGGTTAACATAAGAGGAAAACTAACAAGAATTGTCATACTCATGCATGACTACAAAAACTGACTATCAGCACCACACATACATGTGCAAGCAAATAATACAGAATAACAACAATTACTTATATGCAACAAAATACAAGAATTAAACCAATATTAAACACAGATAATTAAGCACACAGTAAATGAGACAAGCACATAAAGACACTTATATTTTATGAAAAGTCACCAACTGCGTGCAAAACTCAGATGTTTCTCCTAGCCATAGACTTTGTTGCTCATATACTTCCAACAACAGGTCACCCCCGAGCTGGGACTTAACTCCACAAGAGAAAAATGATTCCTAATGCCAAGCTAAGGTTTGATAATCAACAAAATTGCTCAGTCCAAGGTGCCACTAATGCAACTAGCCTGCAATATCTCATTCCCCACATCCCTCTCACACTCAAGTAAGTGTGCCCCTTCTTTGCTCAACAGTCCCTTGGCTGCCCGACTTCCCTTTCAGGGTTCCAAAAATAGCCTAGACAGGAAGTCTCATAACCCTGCAACTAATGCCCAACACACTAGGGAATAATTCCCAACAAAACTCTCATGTAGAGAGAATGCTCACGGGATTGACTACCCATCACTTCGACAACAAATCTCTCACCTAGAGAGATTGCTCACGGGCATGACAACCTGCCTCTTCTACAACAAAACTATGGTTACTATTAAATTTAGAGCAACTATTAAGTTCTTTTCAATTTACTAGACAATAATAGCATAAGCAGGATCATTGAAAGATACACAATCACAAGGTACATAACATTTATCCTCGGAAACCCTCATGGGGGAGAAAACCCAATGAAAACTTCCTTAATATAGATAGCCAAGATAATAAATCAAACACTGAGAATATCCAACACTGAGTAATGCGCCTCTCTCTTCCTTCTTCCGACAACTGGAAATTGCAGCTTCCTTCAAACTTGCGCACTAGATGAGTGACTTGAGTGAGTGAGCTAATGAGGCACTAGACTATGTTATTTATACTAGATGGTAGGTGCTAGGGTGGTGTCTCTTCATCAAGCAGGGCCGACTTCTTCACTTAGTGGTTACAACCACTTTAATTAGGCCTGGGGGCAGACTTCATAATTAGCAACATATAATTAGGGTTTGACCAATCCACAAAAGGGGATTTGGTCTTATACAAAGCCCGACATGATCAATCCACAAAAATGGGATTGATATATAATATAATAGCTCAATAATAAGTAGAATATTCTTTGTAGTTACAATATTTCAACACTCCCCCTTAACAAGAAGGGTATTCTACAACATCATCAGGAGAGAGAGAGGGGAACTGCAACAACAACATTTGGAACACTGACTGGCATATCTATGAATCATTGGAATCTTTTATCATCATCGATAATATCATCATTCTCGGTATGAAGATGGAATGGAATCATCATCATTGTTCACAGTATGGAGCTGGAACATCATCATCATCATCATCATCATCGTTCACATCATGAAGCTAGAACCCGAAACATCAACATCAATTAGCATAAAATCAATAACAACAACATCAACAACATCATCATCAACAACATGAGGCTAGATCAACATCATCACAGCATGAGTCTGGAGCAACAACATCACAGCATGAGGCTGGAGAACCAACATCATCATCATCATCATGGGGCAATAAAGTGGGACAAGTGTATCAACAAATATTTTTGGTACTCTCATAGTCCCTAGCGATCTGCCCCGGAAATCATAAGATTACCTAGAATATAAAATCCAAACGGAGCTACCACGTGGTACTTGTTTATATTATGGTAGTTGCGATAGGTATTTACCTCCACGTGTAACCTTGACGAAAAACAGAATATTCCGGGAAGCAAGAAGAAACCCTAAAGCATTGAACATAACCCTAGAAGACAAGTCAGCTCAAGGAAATATTTAATATTAAGTGTTTAGCCTCCAGAATGAGAAGTCGGCCCATACGTCTCATGAAAAATAGTATAAATACAGAAAGCCAGATCTCATTTGGTACACACACCTCACAACTATAGAAATGTAGAAGTACGCATTGCAAAAACTAGGTAAGTGCGCAAGTCTGGAGAGTAGTTGCAGTTGTAGCTACTGCATTTTATATTCTCAGTTTAATCTTGGGCTTTCTATTGGTTATGGTTTGGACTTTCTTCCCTTCATGATTTCTCTGGAGAGAGGTATGCTACATTGATTGGCCATTAGGCCTAGGGTTTGCTTCCAAAATCATTCTCTATCAAGGTTAAGGTGCTCGGGGATGGCTTCAGCCTATGGTTGGGTGACAATATTGATATATTGTCTATGGTTAAATGAGCACATCTATTATTTCTAATAGGTTATGGGCCCACACTATCTTCAGACAGTCTAACCGCTGGAAGAAAGATTTGGAGGACTTTCTCAGTTATAGTTGCAATTGCAGTCAAAGTTTTTGCTATAGCAACGAAACCCTAACCCTCTTGTTGAGGCACCTTAAGTGAAGAGATTCGCCTAATTTATGGATAGCCTGGTACGCCTTAAACTAGCGCACCTCTTGGTACTCTCAGCAAGCTAAGACATCAAGTTTGAGTTTTTGGTCAAAGTCAAAGGTTGACCAAGTCAAAGCAGCTATGACTTACTCTATGAAGTCAGAAAACAAGTTAGAAGGGGCTTCTAACTTCAGAGTGTGGAAGACAAGGATTGACCTCATCCTTGCCAAGAATAAAGTGTTGGATATCGTGAAAGGAAAGACCATGGAACCAAAGTTCAAAGAAGGAAACGATAAGGAACCTCAAAATGTTGCAGTTATGGAGAAGTTCCAAGACAATGACATCAATGCCATGAGTATCATAGTGGACTCTATAAAATACCATTTGATACCCTACATCTCCCATCTTGACTCATCTAAGAAGATGTATGATGCCCTAAAAAACCTCTTCTCAGTCAGAAACATTGGACATGTAATGAGTTTGAAGAATGAGCTCTATGACACGAAAATGAATGATGATGATAACATAACATCATACCTTGTGAGAATCTCTCAGTTAAGAGATCAACTACAAGATATTGAAGAAATCATTTCAGAGAAGGAACTGGTAAATATAGTACTCAATGGCCTTCCCAAGACATGGGATGCATTTTCCGCAAGCACGAACACAAGAAAGGAGTATCCCACATTTGAAGAACTTTGGACTTGCTGTGCACAAGAAGAATCAAGGATTAGCGCAAAAGAGAAATCCCAAAAGAAATATGATGATCAAGCTTTCACAACAAAGTTCATGAATTTCAGGAATAAGAAGAAGTTTGTCTCAAGGAAGAAACTAAATCAAGAAAAGGATATGTCAAAGATACAATGCTTCAACTGTCGAAAATATGGTCACTACAGGAACCACTGTCCTGATTTAAATAAAAGGAATGAAACAGACGAAACAACAGTTGCCGAAGAAAGAGAAACTCTCAAAGAAGGCCAAGCAGGATAAAACAAACTTCTTCTTCTAAGACAAGATAACAATATTCTTCATAATTCTTGTACATACCATGTTTACATAGTTTCTGTACATATCTTACATATCTATTTCTTAGAAGATAAGATGTTCAAAGAGAAACAATACCTATGGAAGAATAACAAGATAAGGATTGCTATCACGATGACTACAAGTCAAGCAATACACATGAAAAGATGAAGTACATTGAAAATCCTCGGTAACAATTCCTTTGGAAGCTATTAACATAAGTAACAAATTCAAGATAAGCTGAAATTAGAATCAAACTTGAAGAAACCTGGAAGAAGTAAAAACAGAAAGAAGTCAACAATCAAGAGGAAATTAGAAAAAGACTTGTAACACTTTGCAGAAGGCAATAAGGATGCAAACATAAGTGTGGACTCTCTTAGATGGAGGGAGCCAATTATATAATTCCAAAAGAAAAGCATGCATTCATGCATGAAGCAAGGATTAGGAGGGAGCTAATCCTAAATAATATGATCCATTGAGGATTATGAAGTATCTATCCATGTTCCCATTGATGGTAGCAACCATGAAAACCAACATGTGTTAAGTTTGACTTTAGAAGAAGTCTTCTTCGAAAAGAAGCCTTAAAGTATCCCTGGTTTTCCATCCACATCCATGATCTTATGATGAAAGGAAGAAGTTGGAATCTTCAGGGCATGCAATATATAGAAAACTCCATGGACCCAAGAGCTAAAGAGAAACATGAGGAAGAACATGAAGATTCCAAGAGGGAAAGAAAAACCTGAACAACCAGTCATTATATCAAGAATCACAAGACTACCAGCTTGGTTTGAACCCACTAGAAGCAATCAAGCAAAAGAAATGGAAGTTGTGATGAAGAACAATGTATGAAAGACTTATGAATGGAAGCATTGCAATATTTAGAACTAGAGGTTCTCCCAGATGGAGGGAGAATACTATGATGGTAACTTGTTATGGTAACCAGACATACCTCTACCCGAGCCATTATATCTTCTGCAATATCCATGGGTTGGAGTTTACATTAGATAAATGTAAGGATTGTTCTCCTCAATAGAGTAATTGAACAATAAGCGTATGTAGAGCAACCTCAAGGTTTTTAGGTATACTAGAAAGAGACCCTTGTATGCATATGGAAGAAGATCTTGTATGGATTCAAACAACTTGGTGCAGAGCCTCTCATGCACAACATAAGCGTGGTGAAAAATTTCTATAACTGAGATAATGTATCAGAATGGTTAGTCATAAGTCCAAGATGATGGATTGGTAATCCATGACAAACTATCATGATGATAGAAGAAGTGATACTTCGATATGTTTCAGTTTGAGCCTTGCCATGATGTCATGAGCTAGCAAGAAACAAAAGTGTTGAATTCAACCATGATATATTGTAATGATCAAATCTATATGAAGCCTTCAGAGAAAACCAGTGTTCCAGACATACCAAAGTACATTGAGATCAAGCATTACATTCTCCGTGATGAAGTCCAGAAAAGAGAAGTGGTTCTCCAATATATCTCCACAGATGAACAGATAGTAGATATTTTGGTAAAGCCTCCGTCGAAGATGAAAAAGTTTGTGTACTCAAGAAACAAGGTGGAGCTCGTGGAGACGACTTCCTTATTGAAATAGGAAGAGATTAGTCCCAGGTTGGGAGGGAGCATTAATGTGTTATTCATTTATGGACAATCATTTTTCAGTTCGAAAAATGGTCGAGGATGAGTAGTTCCTTTCCAGTTCGGAAAGTGGTTTGAGATTTCTGATGGACATGCATTTTCCAGTTCGAAAAATGGTCTAGATCGGACAATCATTTTCTTAATGAAAATGGTTCGATAGATTGTTGATGTACCATAGACAACGATTCCCCTTGTGTCCAGTGTGGGGGAATGGTCTAGGACAATCATTCTTCTTGGCAGTCACTCTGAGTAGTGGTCAAGTAGAATGGTCTACCTCGCTGAGAAAACATTCTTTTGAAGTTCATAGTTGTGAGAAGTTTCAAAGAATGGTCTGTTTTGGAGGTTGGTGTAGGATAGTCATTTCCATTAGGAAATGGTCCAGATAGTCATTCCCTAGGGCAAACTCATTCTCTCCAGGTTGCACTATGTTTAGTGTCGGAGAAATGGCCCAATTAGGTGAATGGTCCAAGTTTATCAATCAAGGACAAGCATTCCCTAGGGCAGACTCATTCTATCCAGGTTGCGCTGTGTTTAGTGCTAGAGGAATGGCCCAGTTAGGTGAATGGTCTAGGCTCATAAATTAGGGACAATTATTCTTCTGTGCTTGAGAAGAATAGTCCAGATAGCCCGTGGATGATGTTTTAATTTCTGAGGGAAAATTCTCTTCCAGATCTCACAGATGTGAGTGGAAGAATGGCCCAGATGACTCAGTTTATATCATGATATTGTTTTATGCGCAGGTTGATATCAAATGATATGATTGCTATGGAGATTGTATGTCTCTAGATAGTAGATGTATGCTACTGTGGTGGATGTGTTCCACTGGTTGTGACTATGTGTCCGTGATTAAGTAGCCGTGTGCTACTTGGTGTGGTAGTGTACCACTGGATTGTAGTTGTGTACTACTATGGATAGACACAGTTGTGTTCTATTAAATGACATTGTTCTGTTTTCCATGTAGACTATCAATAGTGTTGAAAATGATTATCATCTAGATGGATAGTCAGTGTGCTTGTGGATAGACATTCTCCAGGTGGAGAATGGTCTAGATAGAACAAATTTCTAGTGGACAGTATTCTCTCTGTGGAGAATGGTCCATGTTGAAAGTTTGTTGACATGTCATGGACTAGTATTTTCCTAAGGTACATATTGTGGACCGATTAGGAAAATGGTTCAGGATTGATATTTTCTAAGGCATATAGATTGAGACGAATCTCTATGGTACATATGACTTGATTAGAAAATAGTCCTAGATTGACATTCCTATAGGAATGGTCTCTATAGTCCATGGCGTAGATTTTAACATATGTTGGGACAATCATTTTTCTAGGACGTATGTTCGGATTAGAAGAATGGTCCTTGTATCACTCTGTGGAGTGAGTGACTTACTCAACATCATTCCTGATTACTCAGATAGAGTATGGCTTCGAGAGATGATGCAGTTGATGCTATCAGATGATAGTGATGATGGTGCTCTTGATCTAATCATGAGATATTCTGTACGACTATGATGATGCTATCGGTTGAATGGTATGTTTGTGCTCAAGACCATTGCCTTCAATACCTCCCTAGCTAGGAGGGAGTGTTGATATTATGGTAGTTACAGGAGGTATTTACCCCCACGTGTAACCTTGAAGAGAATATAATATTCTGAGAAGCAAGAAAAAACCCTAAGCATTGAACATAACCCTAGAAGACAAGTCGGCTCAAGGAAATATTTAATATTAAGTGTTTATCCTCCATAATGAGAAGTCGACCCAGACAAATTGGGAAAAATAGTATAAATACAGAAAGCCATATCTCATTTGGTACACACAACTCACAACTACATAAATGTACAAGTGCGCACAGTAGAAACTGGGTAAGTGCGCAAGTCTGGAGAGTAGCTGCAGCTGCAACTACTGCAATCTGTATTCTCAGTTTAGGCTTGGACTTTCTATTGGTTATGGTTTGGACTTTCTGCCATGCATGCTTTCTTTGGAGAAGGTACGCTACATTGATTGGCTATTATGCCTAGGCTTTTCTTCCATAATCATTCTCTGTCAAGGTTAAGGTGCTCGAGGGTAGCTTCGACCTATGGTTGGGTGACAATATTGCTATATTGTCTATGGTTAAACGAGCACATCTATTATTTCTAACAATACTCTGACAGAACGTCCTTACCGGACCTTCGAGATCTACCCAGGAATCATAAGATTCCCTAGGATTATAAAAATCCTAACGGAGCTACCACTACTGACCACAACTAGCATATACATGCACATGTACTTTGATAGACCATCCTTATTGGACCTTCAAGATCTGTCTAGGGATGATCAGTCCCCTATGATATAAAATCCTAGCTGAGCTACCCGCCGTTTGTCAAAATACCATAGTATCATCAACATCACTCCCCCTTTCGATGGAGGTCCTTTCGGACTATTCCAATCTTGTCTTGAAAGTTATCAAACTTTACACGAGACATAGGCTTGGTCAACACATCTGCAACCTACTCATCTGTGCCAACATGTTGGAGATTTATAGCTCCCCTCTGCACCATATCACAAATGTAGTGATACCGGATTTCTTTGTGATTCGACTTGTCATGGAACACCAGGTTCTTTGTCATCTCTATGCAACTCTAGTTGTCACATAGAATCATGGTTGCTTCCATCTCCAGATCAAATATACCCGTCAACAACTTCCAAAGCCATATGGCTTCATAACTGGCGAAACGTGCAACAATGTATTCCGCTTCTGTGCTGCTGAGGGAAATACTGGATTGATTCCTACTCTTCCATGAAGTCATGGCTGACCCCAGACTGAAAAACCATCCTGAAGTGATGTTTCTGTCAGAAACACTTCCAGCCCAATCTGAATTGATATAACCAACTAGTCTGGAGTCATGATCTCCATTATAACACGTTTGGGCTCTACCAAATACTGACTTAAGGTTTTCACAACAAAACATATATCTCTCATGGTATTCATTAGATACATCAATGATCCAATAATATGCCTGTACAACGTAGCATCAACCAATTCTAACGAAGTATCAACCAAGAGCTTCAACTTTGTTTCCATGGGTGTGTTCATGGATTTACACTCCAAGACATCAAACCTCTTCAATATTTCAGCTGCATACTTCCCTTGGTTAAGGAAGATCTTCTCTGGCCTCTGCCAAAGCTCAAGACCTAAGAAATAGTGCATCAGGCCTAGGTCTTTCATCTCAAATTCTGTAGCGAGATTCTTCTTACAGTCAGTGATGAGATTTTCTTCTCCAATTAAGAATAAGTCATCCACATACAACAACAATATAACTGTCTCATCATTCATAACCTTGAAGTAAAGGTTAGAATAAGCTTTACTCTTGGTAAAGCCCAAGCTCATCACGAAACTGTCAATTCTTCCATACCAAGCTCTAGGAGCTTGCTTCAATCTGTACAAAGCCTTCTTCAACATGCAGACATGAGTCTTTCTATCTTCAAATTAAAATTCTTGAGGTTGTTCTATATACACTTGTTCTTCAATAACACCATTTAAGATGGATTTTTTCACATCCATTTGGTGTAACTTCCACTTCATCTTGGCTGCAAGAGTTATGATGGTTCTGATAGAAGTGTATCTGGCTACATGAGAAAATGTCTCTTCATAGTCAATGCCTTCCTTTTGAGAAAAGCCATGAGCTACAAACATTGCTTTATATTTTTCAATACTTCCATCAACAACATGTTTGATTTTGTATAACCATTTGGAAGATACCACATCTTTGCTCTTTGGTCTGGGAACTATTTCCCATAAATAATTCTTTAAAATGGATTGGTATTCTTCTGTCATGGCATCTACCCATTCTTTCTTTTGAATGGCTTCTTCAAAGAAAGTGGGATCATTTTCTATGAGATCACACACCCAAGCCATATAACTTGAGAATGGATTAGGTTTCTTTATTTGTCTCATGGTTCCTTCTGGGGCACCATATTTCTCTCCATCTTGAATAAGTTCCCTTTCCCAAGCTGGATTTCTCTTGTGAGATATCGTCATTTGGGGAGGTTCTTGAGATTATATCATATCATGATCTTCTTGAATCTCATCATCATGGGAAGCTGTGACTTCCCTCATTGGTTCTGCAACTCTGGGAGCTATATGCTCTTCTTCATATACTTCTTCAAGTTGTCATCTCCTTGATTTCTTGATTGTTGCATCTTCATCAAAGGTTACATCTCTGTTGATCTCAATATGATGGTAACTTGGTATGTAAATTCTGAACAGCTTAGAGACCTCATAGTATCCAACAAATATTCCCTTCTTTCCTGAAGGGTCCAACTTGGTTCTCTTTTCCTTCGGAATGTGTACAAACAATGGACAACCAAATATCTTAAGATGGCTTACTTCTCGCTTCTTTCCGGAGAACATTTCTTCGGGGGTTTTGAACCCAAGTGCACCATGGGATAATTTTTTTTGGACATACATTGATGTTCTTGCTGCTTCAGCCCATAAGTGTAATGGAAAATCTTGATCATGGATCATAGTCTTCACTGCTTCCATTATAGTTCTGTTCTTTCTTTCTGCTACACCATTTTGCTGAGGATTGTAGGGAGTGGTAAGCTCCCTCTTAATCCCGATATCTCTGCAAAATCTTAAAAATTATTTTGAGGTGTATTCTCCTCTATTATCTGACCTGAGTATCTTGATTTTTCTTTCAGAGAGATTCTCTATCAAGGCTTTGAATTCCTTGAATTTTCCAAACACTTCATCTTTTGATTTCAAGAAGTAAACCCAAGTCTTGCGAGAATAGTCATCAATAAATGACACATAGTATACATACCCACTAAGAGAGGTTGATGACATTGGGCCACAAACATCTGAGTGGATGAGCTCCAAGATTCTTTCTACTTTACTGTCGCTCTTCGAGAAAGGATTCTTTATGTTCTTTCCTTGTGCACATCCCTTGCACACACCTTCATGATCAACCTTTAAATCTGGTAGACCTGTAACTGCCTTGCTCACATATGGTAAGGCCTTGTAGTTGATGTGAGCTAGTATTATATGCCAAAGTTCACATGGAATCTTAGTGGAGTGAGTCAAGGCTGGATCTGAGTGACCTTTTAACTTATATAGGCCACCTTCTTCTGTTCCAATAACAATTGCATCTTCTATGGTTTTTCCTTTAGGCCACATAAGGACTTCACCATCTATGAATGTAACCCTAAAGCCTTTCTTATCCAAAGTTGAGATAGAAAGCAAATTCTTCTTCAAACCTGATACATATAGTAGATCCTTCATCTTCATTGGGGTTCCTGAATCAAGTTTGCAAGTGGACTCTCCCACTCCTTTGATAGGGTACTGGTAATCATCTCCAAGCCTAACTTTATGGGGAAAGTTATTTTCTGTGAGGCTAGAGAGAATGTCTCTCTGACCTGTCATGTGCTTAGAAGCACCACTATCTATGAGCCAAGTATCCTCTCTAGGTGACACTAATCCTAAGAGGGAAGATAATAAAACATAGTCTTCAATATTTTCTTTAATCATTTTTGTGGGTGGCTCATCATCTTCAACTGCATGGGCATGGTGTCTTTTGTTATTTCTCTTCTTGTATTCTTCTCTTCTAGCTGGAAAATTCTTAGCAATATGTACCATCTTGTCACAATGGTAACATTCATAAGAGGAGAAATCCTTTTCTCTTCTTTGACGTTTCTGAAACTTCTGGAATCTCCTTGGAGGGTGAGATTCTTTATGGATGAATCTATTTGGGGAGTGAGACTCCTTATGCAGGTGGGTATCCTTCTTGAAGTGAGACCTTATCTTTCCTCCTTTAGAATGAACAACCAGGGCTTGATCTTGATCCCTTAATAGTACTGCTTCTCGGTTAGCTACTCTTGCTTATTCTTGAACACATTCTTCCCAAAGACTGTCAAATTGTATTTTTTCCTTTCTGGAACAGATAGTTTGGATGAATGCATCCCAAGGTCTTGTGAGACCATTAAGAGCTATCATTATGAGTTCATCTTCATATAGGTTATCTTCAATTGCTTCTAGTTGTTCCTTGAATTGAGAGATCCTAGAGAAGTAGTCATGAACTGTTTCTCCTTTCTGCATCTTTGTATTCTTGAGTTGGGTTCTCAAGTTCATCTTTCAGTTAATGTTCCTTCCTTCATACAATCTGGTTAGGGCATAAATTTTTTATTTTGGAGTATTATTAGAATCTACTTGAGGGATCAAGTGATCTTTAATAGAGTTTGCAATGATTCTTTTTTCCCTAACCATATCCTTCTGGTACTTTGCTTTAGCTGTAGCATCTGTGGGTTCTGGTACATTTTCCTTGATGAATCTTGCAAGGTCATTCTCTTCAAGAATGCGTGCAAACCTATACTTCCAGGAAAAAAAGTTATCCACACCTTCTAACTTGTTAACAAGCTTGGTGCTTGCAAACATCTTGACATGGAGCTGGGAAAATGACCAAAAAATGAAAGTGCTCAAAATTTAGATCTGAACTTACTAGGAGTTGTGCTTGGTTGAGGCAAGTAGCTTGGTGCAGTATGTCTTCTGAAAATCCAATTTTTACCCTTGAAACTAGGCCTGCGCAAATCTAGACTGGTACTTCTAGTATTGGTTTTGGTTTCTTGGTTTTCTAGTACTAGTGAAAACTAGGGTTTCACTTTTTGGAGGATCTGGCCACTGAAAAGGTGCACTCAAGTTTCCAATGAGTTCTCTAGGCTAGGGCACACTCCCCTAGATATTTTTTAGGTTGAAATTCTCTTCCAACAAAAATCCCTAATTTTCTTGTACGACAAAAGTGACGTTTTTGGTAACCCAATGAAAGGTTCTCTATTCAGTGAAGCTCTAGTTCCATGTTAAATTTAGAGAAACTATTAAGTTCTTTTCAATTTAATAGACAATAATAGCATACGAAGGATCACTAAAAGATACACAATCACAAGGTACAAAACATTTATCCTGGGAAACCCTCATGGGGGAGAAAACCCAACAAAAAATTCCTTAATATAGATAGCCAATACAATGCCAAG
>JASDQU010103665.1:395871-430047 GCA_032191745.1 Picea mariana
CAATGCCAAGATAATAAACCAAACACTAGATAATATCCAACACTGAGCAATGCACCTCTCTCTTTATTCTTTCGACAACTGGCAACTGGCAACTGCAACTTCCTTCAAACTTGTGCACTAGATGAGTGACTTGAGTGAGTGAGCTAATGAGGCACTAACCTCTCTTATTTATATTGGATGGAAGGCGCTAGAGTGGTGTCTCTTCATCAAGCAGGGCTGACTTCTTCACTTAGTGGTTAAAACCACTTTAATTAGGCATAGGGGGCGACTTCTTAATTAACAACATATAATTAGGGTTTGACCAATCCACAAAAGGGGATTTGGTCTTATACAAAGATCGACATGATTGATCCACAAAAGGGGGTTGATCTATAAGATAATAGCTCAATAATAAGCAGAATATTCTTTGCAGTTACAATATTTCAACAGTTACAATACAAAAAAACCCCTTACAATATTTTATCTGTAGATAAGGTAATAGTCGTAATTCCCAGATGGTCCGACCCCTTTTGCACATGAGAAAATAAATGATTAATCCCCCAAATGATTTCTCTACCTTTCCAAATACACATCCTACAATACATATTGCATTTCTTAAACTGGACAGTTGTCACCTTTATAACTAGCTTTAGTCACTTGGTGACCTGTTCCCATCCCTCGATAACTTAGGATAATTAATTATCCATAAATTACACTTTTCTGGAAATATTAATAAAATATTCCCTAGGACTTAGGTCTACCCGCATAGCATCCTCACGCTCCCAAGTTGCATCCTTGGGACTTTACCATGTCCATCGAACCTTTACCAACTCCATGGCTCGATTCCAGAGTTGTTTGACTTTTCGATCCAATATGCAAACCAACCACACTTCAAAGTCATGTTCTAGCTCCACTTGAATCACATTCCAATCAATAATATGATTAGCATTAGGTACACACTTTTTAAGAAATGATACATGAAAAACATTATGAATACACAAGGATGCAGACAATGCAAGCATATATGCGACATGACCAATCCTCTCTAGGATTTCAAATGGCCCACAGTAGCGCGCTTCCAACTTAAAACAACTTCCCAACTTCAGGGAACTATGTTTGGATTTCACTTTTAAGAAGACATGGAGACCCACTTTAAACTCTCTGTGGGGTGTACCTTTATCTGTGCAACTTTTCTTCCTATCTTGGGCAACCTTTAAATTATGTCTTATCTTTTTCATCTTCTCCTCCATTTTTTGAATCATATTTGGCCCAACCATTGTGCGGTCTGCTGGGTTGTCCCAACTCACTGGTGTGTTGAACTTTATGCCATAAAGTGCTTCAAATGAGCTCATATTTAAATATGCTTGATACACATTGTTGTAAGCAAACTCTACCAAGTGAAGGTAATCTTCCCATTTTGATATTTTATCCATCACATACATCCTGAGCATATCTTTAATCACCTGATTTACCCTCTCTGTTTGTCCATTTGACTCAGGGTGATATGTTGTGCTAAAGTTTAGACTTGCTCAAAATCCTTTGAATAGCCCTTTCCAAAAGTTCGACGTGAACTTGGAATCTCTGTCAAACACAATTGTCTTAGATACACCATGCAACTTAGGAATTTCTCACATATATATTTCAATAATGTTGGTTGCCTTGTGTGTTGACTTCACTGGAATAAAATGGGCAACTTTAGTAAGCTTGTCCACCACTACCATAATATAATCATGTTTCTTAGTAGTCCTAGGCAACTTAGTAATGAAATCCATGGTTACAACTTCCCACATCCACTCATGAATGGGAAAAGGTTGTAGCAAACCAATTGGATATATGTGCTCAACCTTGACCTTTTGACATTCAAGGCATCTAGCAATAAAATCAACAACTTCACTTTTCATGCATGTGTAATAGTATTGATTTTTGACTGTGACAATTGTCTTATGGTAACCTGGGTGTCTTGCATAAGGAACTTTATGCATCTCTGACAATAACAAACTTTTCAACTCCTAGTCATTTGGCACATAAACTTTGCACCTAAACATGAGGTTTCCATCCTGTTTTATCTCCTAACCTTCAAATTTATATTGCGACATACCTTGATGTAAAGTCGTCTTTATGTCCACATATCACTAATTTGATTTCAAAACCTCTAAAATTATGTCACACAAATCAAATTTATACATGCTAATAGTTGTAACATGCATCTCGAGCACCCTCCTGCTGAGTGCATCAACAACCTTGTTCTCTTTTCCTCTGATATGCTTTATGTCAAAGTCATACTCACTGAGGAATTCTAACCACCTGCTTTGTCTGACATTTAAACTTGGTTGTCCAAATAGATACTTCAGACCATTATGGTCTATTCTCAACAAAAATCTTTTACCCATGAGATAGTGCCGCCACATCTTCAAAGCGTGCACTATGGCAACATATTCTAAGTCATGAGTAGCATAGACCTTTTCATGCTCTTTTAAATTTATTGATTCATAGCATATCACATGCCCATTCTGACCAAGGACTCTACTGAGCCCTTCCTTGCATGCAATCATGCATACAACAAAGTCTTCATCCGAATCAACAATTCTCAAAATTTCCACGCTTGTCAACAAACTCTTCAAGTGATGAAAACTCCTTACACAATCTGGAGTTCATTCGAATGACACACCTTTGTTTTGCAAGGATTGGATTGGATGCACAATCTTTGAGAAGCCTTCAATAAACCTTTTGTAATAACATGCAAGTCCCATAAAGGACCTCACCTCAGTGACATTTCTTGGTGTTGACCATTCCTTAATGGCTTTTAATTTTTCCATATCCACAACTATTCCTTCCTTGGAAATGATAAGACCCAAATAATGAATATGTCGTTGGTAAAATGAGCACTTTCTCAACTTTGCATACAACTGATGTTCTCTCAAAAATTGCAGCACCATCCTCAAGTGTTGATCATGCTCTTCTTTATACTTTGAATAAATAAGTATGTCATCTAGAAATACAATGACAAACTTATCTAAGTAATTTTTGAAAACTCCATTCATCAAACACATGAAGACAATTGGTGCATTTGACAACCCGAATGGCACCACTATGAACTCATAATGTCTGTATATTTTTTTGAAGGTAGTCTTGTTGATATCTTCTTCTTTAATTCTCACTTGGTAATATCCAGATCTGAGATCAATCTTTGAAAATATATGTGCGCCCCTCAGCTGATCAAAGAGGTCATCTATCCTTGACAAAGGATACTTGTTCTTTACTGTTACTTTGTTCAACTACCTGAAGTCGATACAAAGTCTCAATGTATCATCTTTCTTCTTCACAAATAATACTAGGGCACCCCAAGGTGACACACTTGGGCGTATATACCCATTCTTTAGAAGCTATTTGAGTTGCATCTGTAATTCCTCCAGCTTTGGCATACTCATCCTATAAGGAGTCTTGGATATAAGTGTTGCTCCAGGCATCATATTTATAGAGAAATCAATATCTCTTTTTGGTGGAAACCCCTGTATCTCTTTAAAGACATACTCAAATTCTTTCAGTACTGTGCAATCTTCAATATTTGACACTTTATCCTTAGGTGTCTCTTCCATGTGCGATGCAAATACTTCACATCCTTTCCTATAACTTTTCTTCAATTGAAAGGTTGAAACTTCTCTGATAGTTACAACTCTTGGAATGCCTTGAACTGCTCTTAATTTTTCTTCCTCATCCACACAAGTAAATTCCTTATTGTAATAATCTAGAAAAACATGACGCTGGTCCAACCAATCCATACAAAAAAGGCAATCGTACGAGCCCAAAGGTATGATATTCAAATCAACATTTGTGCGCACTCCATTCATTTCCATTGGACATGCCTTAACCATCTCTTGAATTTTCCTTTTTTCTCCTGTAGCTAACTTCACAAACCAAGGTTTTCCAAGATTACTTCTCTGCAATTGTAATCTTTCCACCATCTTACGATATAGATAACTATGACTAGCTACTGAATAAATTAAAATAGCAATGGCTTGGTCATTAATATTACCTTCCACTTTAATCATGTGTGAATGAAACTTAGTTTTCTTGTTATCCAAGGAGTTTTCTTTCCTTTTAGCTGATAGATAGAAATTCTCCTTTCTACCTGCGCAAAAAAATTATGCAATTGGAAGTACTTCCTCATACCCAACAACCAAGTCTCTGCATCTTCATCCTTCTTTTGCTCACCATCAAAGGTAGGAGGCTTGATCTTATTCATTTATCCTTGTAGCTCGTCCTCTCCAACCCTTCTCTTATGCTTTTTGACAGGAGATGGACTTTAGCTACTGCATGCTTTCCTAAATGAATTCTTTGGTGAGTGAGGATGATGCCTATCAATACTTCTTTTTCCTATTCTCTTTTCATCATGAGACCTGCAACTTCTTTACCTACTTGTCTCTGTCTCCTTATCCATTTTCTTTTTTATTATGTCCAAGCTTTGCATCAACTTGAGATTGAAGTCATCTTGTTGCTCCTTGGATTTCATAAGCCTTTCATTATCATCTTTGTAGATTTGGAGATATTTTTGCAATCCCTTTATGGTTTCCACCAAGTTTATGCACTCCTCCTCAGATTTTGTACCATCAACACCCAAACTAACATACAAATATTTGAATTTACCACCATGGCTAAAAGTTGTATTCACATCTTCCATTCTTTTTGACTTTATGCGTTGATTTTGTCCTGCTCTAATCACTATAAATTCTGCAAAATGTGCAGGCAATAAGATTTTTTAGACGAATTCATACAATAAATTCATGAAAACACTACACCATTTTGTCAGAGTCCCTTCTTCTGAATCCCATACGCACACTGGTATTCAACACATGCCAATGCACGATGTCAATATTTGACATATACATCGTGTATCAGTATTATGCATGCACCACAAATTTTTCTCCGCCCAACCCCAATCTATAGTGCGCACACCTATGCACTATTGATTACTACACATTTCCAGCGTCGCACCCCACAATGTCTAGAATTTAGTGTGCACTCTTATTTTATGCGCACCATGGCCATGTTGTAATTCCAAATTCGGCCACTTACCAATCCAAATTTTGCATTAAGTAGAAACTCATCCCATGTAGGCTCACTATTGAAACCGTAGCTTTGATACCAATTTGTAACATCCCCATCGCCAAACTGCGTCGATACCAATCTATAACATCCCCGTTACCAAACTTCTCTGATACCAATCTGTAACATCCCTGTTACCAAACTGCTTTGATACCAATTTGTAACCTTACCCAACCTACTACTGATCAATGCTACTCCAAAATCTAGTGTGCATATTCCAGTCTATAATCATAAGTCTGTGCAGTAATACTTGAAGTAACACGCTCATCCCCAAGCTGAGTTGCACCACACAAACTTTCCTCTTTTTACACAACATAAAACAACGAAAGTAACACAATGTAATTGCGCACCCAAGCATACTGAGCACATTGCTTTACTATGCGTGTATTCCATACTGAACATGAGATCATTACTACGCGCACAACCATTCTGGCGTCATACGCCAATTATGTTCTCTTTGTGTGCACAGACTGCTTCCCTGTTCACACAAGTAAGTCCAGTATCTGGTGCATACATATTATTTCCCTGTGCACATGACCATTTTAACCTCGTCTCAGAGACTCATAACCAGCATCATAAGGTTAACATAAGAGGAAAACTAACAACAATTGTCATACTCATGCACAACTACAAATACAGACTATCAACACCACACATACATGTGCAAGAAACATAATACAAAATAACAAAAATCACTTATATGCAACAAAATACAAGAATTAAACCCATATTAAACACAAATAATTAAGCACATGGTAAATGAGACAAGCACATAAAGACACTTATATTTTATGAAAATTCACCAACTGCACGCATAACTCAGATGTTCCTCCTAGCCATGGACTATGTTTCTCATATACTTTCGGCAATAGGTCACCCCCGAGCTGGGGCTTACCTCCACTAGGGAAAAAGGGTTCCTAATGCTGGGCTAAGGTCTAATAATCAACAAAATTGCTCAGTCCAAGGTGCCACTAATGCAACTAGCATATAGTCTCTCATTCCCCACATGCTTGTCACACCCAAGGAAGTGTGCCCCTTCTCTGTTCAACAATCCCTCGCTACCCACTTCCCTTCCAGGGTTCCAACAACAGGCCGAACAGGAAGCCTCAGAGCCCTGCAACTAATGCCCAATGCACCAGGGAACAATTCCCAACAAAACTCTCACCTGGAGAGAATGCTCACGAGCTTGACAACCCACCTCTTCGACAACAAATCTCTCACCTAGAGAAACTACTCATGGACTTGAAAACCCGCCTGTTCGACAACAAAACTCTGGTTACAATACAAAAAATCCCTTACAATATTTGTTCTGTAGGTAAGGTAATAGTCGTAATTCCCAGATGGTATGACCCCTTTTTGCACATGATAAAATGAATGACTAATCCCTTGAATGATTTCTACCCCCTTCCAAATACACTAAGGCCAAAAATATATATTGCATGCCTTAAACTGGACACTTGTCACCTTTAGAGCTAGCTTTAGCCACTTGGAGACCCATTCCCATCCCTCGAAAACTTAGGATAATTAATTCTCCATAAATTACACTTTTCCAGAAATATTAATAAAATATTCCCTAGGACTTAAGTCCCCCCCCCCCGTTTCCCTTTTTCGGTGGAGTTATCCCACCATATATTTCCCTATGATCTATTTGCGTGCAACGATGTGATAATATTAATAACTTAAGTATGATTACACTTTACAAGGATAGGCACACTGTCTTATTTGCGTCCCGACTCACCAGCCCCATATCCAAACAAGCTCTTCGGCTTCTAATACATATACATTTACATATATAACTTGGCTCGATGCGCACTGCCAGGTAATCCCCACGCACTTACTCAGGTGCGCACAACACTGTGAAATATGTGTACCCTTCCTTTGATGTGAAACCACGTGCACTCAACTAGGTGTGCGCATCACTATGAAATG
The DNA here is from genome assembly GCA_032191745.1 of Picea mariana. Lineage (NCBI taxonomy): Eukaryota > Viridiplantae > Streptophyta > Pinopsida > Pinales > Pinaceae > Picea > Picea mariana. The sequence continues at coordinate 402,883 of JASDQU010103665.1, forward strand.
TGCGCACCCTTTCTTTGATAACAATTCTCATGCACTACTCAGGTGCATGCAAAACCAATACTTGGTTCCAACGGCTCATCCACCTATATGTACATTTACATTTACAATTGGTACCAACAACTCACTAGCATATATGTATAATTACAAGGGTTCAAATTAGGGACATTACACATAACATCGTGATTTCTAATACTTGTAAACGTTGACATTTTAAATTAATGAAATATCCAAGATTGATTAACTGAGAGTGAGAACTTAAAGGGGATATGATACCATGAGAGGGGAAAGGTAAAGGGGTCCAAGGACATGTTTGTATGCCTAGCTACCTATTTATCTTATTCCTACTTTTCCTACTCATCTTTCCATTGCATAACATTCACTCTATTATAATGTTGATGTTGAGGCTAACCTATAGTCTAATTGGATATATCAGAAGTGGGAATAACCATCTCCTAGATTTAGGTAACCACCTCTTACATATTTGCATCTTGTACCATACATTCTTGGAGGTAGGAAGTGTTGTATTAGGAGTCTTTCTTACCATGTTTCACTCATGTCGAGACAAGCAAATTCAAATTGGAAAAAGGGAGCTATTTCTTGGAAGCATTGGGAAGAGAAATCTAGAGTTTTATGATGGAAAAGAGAGAACATATGATGGGATTGAATATTGCATGAAAGAAAGCTATAGAACCTTGCAAAGATGAGGAGAAGGAGATGAAACAATAGAGAAGAAAAATAAATAATTGTTGTGCAACAATAAAGGCTAAGTTTATTACAAAGAGAACCTTGCAATCCCAAAAGAAAGTTGGTCATAAAATTATTCAAGAAACGAGAGAAATGATGTTGGATTTTAATAAAAAAATGGACAATAGTTTGGACTCTCTCTTTTTTTTCAAAAAAAAAAGGTATATTCTTTGAGTAAAATGGAAGGTACAACTCTTAGGGGAAAAGATGCATTACAAAATGAGCAGCAAAAACATGCTTATACCAATTATTGTGAAAAACAAGGCCTTCCAAAAGGCATGACATAATAGTCACCAAACGAGAAGACTGTGAAGTCCAAAAATGTCATACAAAATATAAAGTACAGAGAGATATCAACAATGAGAGAAAATTCAAGAACAAAAACTACATATCGGAGAGGACACCCTCTCTAATTGAGAGCAAATATCATGTAGAGTATTCTTCGAGAAAAACAAAATCTTCCAGCAACAATGCATCTTTAGAAAGTGCATCAGCTCGAGTATTAAGTTCCCAAAAAATATGAGTGCAACTAATATGAGTGAACATAGCATAAATATTAGGAATTTGATGTGCAATATGTTGGAGGCATCGATTTCTAATCTAGACATCTTCCTTCATCTAGTCTATAACTAGCTTCGAATCCCCAAAAATCTAGAGTTCAAGAACATCCCTGTCCACGACTACCTTTAATAGTGCAAAGAAATCTTTAAATTCTCCCAAATTGTTTTTCCCCTGTCCTAAGTTCGCTTTTCCATAAACAAAACGAGAATAAAAAAAGTGAAGAATAAATTCCACACTACAAACTCTGCCCGGAACTTAACATACACCATAAAAAAATTCTCATCCAAAAAAATTGTTTATCTCCAAATCATGGACCAAAGAAGGATGTTTTATATTCTGATTATATTTATAACAAGAGAGAAGAGCCGAGGCCTATTAAGAGACTTTGATCATAGGGAAACACTTATCTTCAAACATACTAGTATTCATGTCCAACCAAACCCCCCACACTACCAGAATCAGAAGCACCCTAAATACCTTCAAGGAAGGACGATTGAAATACTCCCAAAAATAATCAAGAATCAAAAATTTCTCCCATAAATGAGGCAACCCCAACTGCCTCTCTATTTCCATCCAAACTTGATGAGAGTAGGAAAGTCCTAGAAATGAATGAGAATTAGTTTCATCATGCCTTTTACATAGATAACAAAATCTTGGTCCCTGCTTATTCTAAACCTATAACATGTCCCAAGTCAAAAAAATTCCATTCAACACTAGCTAGAAGAGAAAGATACCATTCAAAAGACCACAAATTTTCCAAAGTTTATTGTACCACCAGAGACTAGTATTTTCTCCTAAATCCTAAATGGACAAATATCCCAATTTGGCCGAATACTCACCCCCAACATTGTTGAAATACCAAACGAGTTCATCCTAATGATTCGATAATCACACTTGTGCTTTGTGTAGTTCGGTCGTATAATGATACCAAAGTTTATGCCACCTTTCATCAATATTAAGGTCTACAATGAAGAACCACCCTTGATACCAGATAGTTGTTCTAGCACCACCACCTATGTGATTGAGAATACAATAACCAATCTCCTAAATTTGTACGACAAGATAGTTTGAAAGAAAGATATGATCTTCATAGCCTAAAAGAGTGTCCTTATTGATCATAACATTTACACCAGAGGCAACTTTCCAATCCATAAAATTCCCTATGATACGAATTGCAAGAGAGAGAGCTCACCATTGATTATATACATTTGAAGTGTGTTTCTATTTGTGACAGATCCAATCTAGAACATAATATAGAGAAATATATTTGTCTATCAAAATACGTCTCCATAGGCTCTCTCTGGTCAAGAACACCCATGAATATTTGGTGGATAAATCCTTACCAAAAATCCAAATATCATTTAGACCCCAACCCACAAAGCACTTGGGATTTGACAGGATTTTCCAATTTTCCAGATGAGACCCCATATATTCTACGCTACCTTTCGAAAGAAAATTAAAACAAAGTTTCTAAATGATAGTTAGAATTCCTTTCAAAATGAGTGCCAATAATTGCCACTACAATAGTATAGCTTTGCACAGAAATTTGAGTAGGATCAAATTCCCCCCTCGTTACATCCAACTATTACACCATAAGTTGACTTTCCTTTCTATCTCAGATAAAATCCATTTCCAATTCACTACACTGTAATTATTGGGTTTAAGATGAAAGTTGAGATATTTAAACCCTTCCTCCAATGTGCATGAGGAGAAATTGAAAATCCCAAAGATATTGTGTCAAATACCTTCCTCTACTTCCAGAGAATAGATAGATGATTTTGTTCCATTTGCAACCATCCTTGTAGCATCACATAAAATCTCCAAGATGTCATTTAAAATCCTACCTTCATACTCCACACAAAAACAAAAAATTAGCACATCATCCATAAATAGAAGATGTGTAAGTCATTCATTCCTACCCAACTTGATACCTTGGAACTTGTTGGCTATTTTTGCCTCCAAAATTTCCCTACTTAACCCATCAACAAGAAAAGGAAATAGGTGAGGGGAGAGTGGAAAACCTTGTCTCATCCCTCATGCAACTTTGAAAAATGACGAACCTAATCCATTAATTAGAATGGAAAAGGATATAGTGCACACACAACACATGATTCATTTCACCAATGAAAGATCAAACCCTATATGAAGAAGCAATAATTTGAGGCAAAGCCATGAAAAATGATCACAAGCCTTTGAGAGATCATTTTTTAAGATCTAAATAGGATGCTTATGACCTTTGATTGTATGCATACTTTCCTGCACTAACCCTATTGCTTCATAGATAAGACGACCCTTGAGGAAGCCAAACTGTTCTAAAGTAATGACATTAGATAGGATGAGTTTAAGACAAACTACAATAATCTTTGAAATAATTTTGTGAGACAATTGCACAAAGCAATCAGATGGAAGTCATCAAATGAGTTGGGGAAGTCCAGTTTAGGAATAACCACTAAAAAAATTTCATTTACACAACTTGACATTTTACTAGTCATTCATACTTCTTCCACTACCTACAAAAGGTCATCCCCAAGAAGATCAAAGAAATATTCAAAGAATTCAACAGTCCAACCATTTATCCTTGGAATCTTATCCCTTTTTCAAGATGAAATGATAACTAGGAACTCAAATTTGGCAACCTCACTGAACAAAGCACGATTATCTTCCTCCTCAACCTACCTCAGAAAATAATAAAGAAGTTTAAGAATTTTCTCCATTTTCACCTGCTTCGGTTCCTTGAAAAAGTTTCAAAATGATTCACCCCTAATGCTACCAAATATGAAAAACCTATGATCTTATTATCACTCGAGTCATTAATCTCCTAGATAGTGTCGTAAATTTTCTAAAAGTTAGCATAGTTTTGGAAAATTTTGGTATTTTGGTCCCCAACAACAATCCATAGTGCTCTACTCTTAAGTATTCAAGTTTTCTCTTGTTCTATCAAGATATTGGACTGAAGAGTTTCCAATGAACGACATCTCTCCAAATCAGATGTGGATGTCAATTATTTTGGGTTTGAAGCATAAAGATGCTCAAGCTCTTGTTCAATATTGCTAATCTCCTCAACATGCACCTTCCTCGGTGCCCTAACCAATTTATAACCTTCTCTTTGACTTGCCAGATGGATGATATGAATTTAAAACTAATCGAGGCCCATGCATATGCATTAAAGGGATTCCAATTTTCACGTACCAACTTGTAGAAGTCATCATCCTTTCACCATGAAGGATTGTATTTAAAAGGAGCTTTACGTTTCCCAGTGGATTTATCAAATTTCAGGAAAATTGTGAAGTGATTCGAACAACGGATATTTCCAACCCAAGAATGATAAACACCAAAGTATTGAAGAAGATCATGGTGCACAATATATCTATCCAATCTCTTTGATACTCCATCTACCCCAGCTCGAATATTGCTCCAAGTTAGGCATAATTGAATGGGTTCTACATCCACCCATCCCGCTGCTTCTATTTTATCATTAAGAAAAATCTCCATCCATTCCTCTCGAGTAGAAGACCCCCATATTTCCTCCCTAATTAATTTTATATTGAATCCCCTCAAATGACAAAACTGTCAGAGCCTAAACATTTAAGAGTTAAAAACATGTTCCAAAAAAACCTCCTTTCCCTCATAAGGTCCATACAAGTTAAGGACCATGAATGATCAATCAAATTCCTTACTATAGAGATCTGTATAGAGACCTATCACAATGGAAAAACAATAAATAAGGGTGCAAGTAGAATAAAACCTCTTGATGATTCCCCTAGAAATTCCATCTAAATCCAATCCATAAAAACCCCAACCTGGAAATAGTTTTATCAAATCGCCAATGATTGTTCCAATATGACCCATTGATTCTTTCATGAGGATAATATCCAACCTATCCAACTCAACGAACAGATTTAGGGAAAAAAATTAACCCTTCCCCCCATGCCTCTCATATTTATAGACATGAGCTTCATTAAGAACCCACAATCGGGGTTGCTCCTACTCTAAGGACCCCTAAAATATATCTTTGTCTACCCTGAGAGATTTCACGGTGAGCATGCTCTTGCACATGCTGCAAAGATGATTTATTCCCCACTTTATTAGGCATAGGAGTTTTTGGACTATCAAACCCCACCCCCCGATATGACATGGCTCCATGAGGAATTATGTGGCCTCAAAAGGTATGAGTCCTTTCTAGAAGAGGCAGAGGTGGAAAAATGAGAGTGGGACTTATGAGAAACCGATACTTGAGAAGACATGGATTCAAAATTGTTTGAAAGAACAATAATGTAAGAGTATTCTTTCCCCTTTGCAGAAGAAATATGTACATATAAATCTCCCTTATAGGGACTAGGGACATACCTTTCTAGCTCACGAGGCTTTCCATGCACTTGCTAAATATAACCCAAGACAAAAGAAGGAATTTGCAAAGGAAGAGACTTACCCAAATCTTGTTGAGAGTTGGAGGTCATTGTCCATAGATCTTCAAGCTTGCTCCATTGAGTAGGAGAAAGGTCCACATAATCCCCAAATTTATCCCAAAGGCATTTTTTCTCCTCTCCATGCACGTCACTAGCTTTAAAAGGAACTTTAATATCACCCACCAAGACATTTCTCTGAATCTCTTTGTCATCACAATGAGCGCCTTGATAAAGTGTCACACCACCCCCCAAAAAATGAGATATAGGAGAATTTTGTGCATCCAATAACCTCAAAGATGAATTAAGACCAGAAACAACACCTCCATGAGATCACCTATTAGATCCCACAAATTTATTTTGAAATGACTACTTGTATTCTTCCAATACGTGCCCAACCTTGCGAGAATGAGAGCATTTGAAAGGAATATTTACATAATCTAATATATGAGTGTAGAATATATTACCAACCACCAATTCTATAGACTTGAAAATCCCTTTTCGAGGGTCTAGATCCACCAGAATTTGCAGAACATAATGGATACTATTATTCTTGTATGAGTCATCTAAGGCTATAAACTTCTCGAAGAATTCACTAATGGCCCTTAACCCTTTATCAAACCAAAATTCTAAAGGCAAATTTGGGAGTTTAATCTATGTTGGAGAACTGTATAGAATCTCCTCTAGAGCATCAAACAAAGGGTGTTAGGACTTGGCATTGAGTATATGTTGATCCCAATACCATTGACCCCCCAAAATTTTCCAAGCTTCATCTTTGGAATGAAAGATAAAAGAAATCCATCCTTTGGATATAATATGTACAATCATGGCATAATCTAAAACTAGAATCCAATGTGACTGCATCCACTCATTTAAAGCTGCTATCGAAACCCTCATGCCACAAAACTTACCAACAAGTGCACGGCCATCCAAGTTTTCTATCTAGCTAACTTGAAGGTCCTTCCATACAACCAATGAAACCCCTCCACAATGCAACTTGATCACCCTCCTACACTTTCCACTTGCATTCCTCTTTCCAAAGAAAAAATACCACCCTATAACTCATGAAGGTTCAATTTTTTGCTGATAAACCCAAAAGATCGAAATCTAATAGGATCAAGACCATGATATGTTTCCATCAAATGAACAATAGGGAAATGACTTTTCACATTCAGAGAACCTTCAATCATGTCACTCAAACCATATCTTCCTCCATTGGCTGCATCCCCAAGATATTCACTTCCCCATCCTTCTCTAGTACAAAAATACCTCAGAAGACCAACAATACCATACGATTTGATAGAGCTAGGAAAAATAGCCTTGGGCATCCTTCCAAAAATAGCTGCTTCTCTATTGTCCACATCCCCAAGATATTCACTTCCTTGTTTGGTCCCTGTACAAAAATCCCACAAGATATCAACATTACCATGCGATCTGATAGTTCTAGGACTACAAGCCATGAAGCTCCTTCCAGATGGTACTGCTCCCTCACTTGAACTGCCACCTTCCAAGTATGACACCAAATATTGTTCCACGCTGTTTATTTTTCAATAAGCTAGGTTAATCATGTAGTTCATTCCAATTTTGCATTTGTCTTAACCATAAACAATAATTTTGCAACAACTAAGATCACAAGAAGAAACACCACACACAAGAACACAAGAAGTATCCTAGGAAACCCTTCTCAACAAGGGAAGAAAACCCAACCAAATCCTTTTCTATATTCTTTAAGAGAAATATCTTCACCACCAATAATACCTAGCACACAAGAGGGTGCTCAAACCCTAGAAGACTAGTGCCCAAGAGAGGTGCACACTTTTCCCAAGAAGATGTACTTGATGAAATTTCTAAACTCATGTGAAAGATATGATTCCACAATGGGGAATCTACCTTTACTTATATTAGAATTGTCCTATCAACATAAGTGTCTATTGGCACAATAGGGCCGACCTCTCTAAGTCACATTATAAATAATATTAACTAGATTAATTATCTTTTACATTTATTATTAATCACATTAAGGTGGGGCCGACTTGTACCCTTTACATTCAAATTAGGGTTACATGCAGGTCTGACTCTTAAACAAGATAGCAAGGGATACTATACACCCACTAGTGCTCATCCACTATTGGCACATCCATAGGGATGTCCATATATCTAGCTCACTGCATTACACAGAAGAACCACTTCTTCACTAGTGCTCAACCACTAGGATCACGTTCACCTGTGCTCATCCACATGCACATCCACTCAATAGATCTTCTTTCCAACTGCATTACACAGGGGAGTCATCTGGAGTTTCTCATCAACTCTTCTTCTCAGAGGAGGCTAATACATCATCTTCATTTATGTTCTCATGATGATGCACCCAACACTTTGGGATTTCACACGTTCACCTTGTGCTCAGCCACATGCACGTCCAACTCTGCAGATATCCTTTCTCATTGCGTTACACAAGAGAATCATCTGGAGTTCTTCTCAACTCTTTGTAAGGAGGAGTCCATCTCTACATTCCTGCTCTATATCAGATAGGAACCACATACCCATCTCAGAGGCTTTCTCTAAGGTTTGTAAGCTGGAGAATGTCTCACGTAGTTTCTTTCTCTTAGGTTTGTAAGTTGGAGAATGTCTCACGTAGCTGCAATCATAAACACACACAAGGTTACACAAATATCATATCCTCAGATAAGGTGTGTTCTGAGTAATCTTCAAGTTGTAAGATGTCATCCATAATACATAGATTTCCTTCAACTGCCCACATGTTACCAGCGCCTTACCAAAAACCCTACGTAAACCCTCGGTCTAGAGATGAAAACCCCATCAATCACCCCAGTAGTTTGGACTCTCTATGCACACATTGAAGAGAATTATAGGGAAAATAACTCTTGAGGGAATATTGAGCAAAGAAATGAGTATATTCTTCATGTTGTTTGGAGCAGGTATTCTGAGTGCCAAACCTGATGTGATTGAGATATTGGTAAAAATAATCAATGGTGGGTTGCTTGTTTGATATTTTATGCATTTTGGGATGAGAAGAGTGACTTGAGAGAGCCTTGAATTGATCTTCTATTCCTTGGTGGTCTCATAACACAACAAGGGTGTGGCATCCACAAAGGACTACCTACTATTGGGTGGAAAAATGTTGGCCCTCAGTCCATTGCTTGTAATCTAACTCTTGAAAAAGATAAGTACCTCTTATTTTTGCTAGATAATATTATTATTATTATTTGATGTTCATAATTTTGAGATGTAAATTGTTAAATGCATTGAAATTTCCTTTAGGATTAATGAATGAAAGAGTTGTTGTTGGTAATCATTTGGAATGATTATGTAAGTGGAAATATACATGAAAAGCTCATGTATGCTAGCTGTTTGGTAAAATAATTATGTTGAGGGATGACTCCTCTATTCTAATTAATTAGCAATACATGAAATATGACCTCTAGGAATATGTACAATGAATTGCTAAGAATTTCCCTTTAAGATATGAAATCTAGAATCAATTTTCCTATAGGTGTACATTGTCTTCCTAGTTGTTTTCCAAGTGTGTACGGTTGCAATTATTGGAACTCCCTTGAATTATTTGGAAGGATTATTTGATGTTTAACCCTTTCCTTATTCAATCCCAAACAATCATTTTTATTTGAAGACTTCATGTAGCTTCTACAAGTCAAAATTATGAGTTTTATGAGATTTTTGGGATATGCTCATTTTTTTGAAGGAAAATACAAACCTAATCATCAATTTCCCTAAGGAAACCCATGATCAAGCCTCTTGGTCACTATTTTCCCTTACAACAATTGTGACCAAATGCTCCAGTGTCTTATTTTGTCCTCATTTGATGAATTTTGGGTTTGTGAATATTGGAATGATGATTTAAGAGGTTGTTAACTATCATGGATGACAATTAGAATTCATGAATGATGTTAGTGATGTTTTATGTTGATTTTGAATAATTTTGATACCATATATTTGCTTTAAATTGCCTCCTTGAAGAAATAGATACCCAAATCACCCTTACACTTGACAAATGGTGTTTAATGTGTATGGAAAGTTTTCGTATTTAAGGTGAATGTTTTAAAGGGATTAAATGAGATATTTATCCTTCTCTAAAATTTGTTTGTACCATGGTTTTTTCTTTCATTTGTCTCCTTTAAGGGAAAAACTGCTCACCCCCTACCCCCTTGAACGTATGTGAATGCTATGCATAGTTTGGGCATGGGGTGCCACCTCATGTAAGTGTATGAGGTGGCATGGAGTAGATGTTTGGGCATGGGGTGCATGTAATAACAGGGAAACATAAAGTCTTACATGTGGGTGCCTTTGTAGAGGGCGAGCTGCACCTTGTCATAAATGCAATTGTTTCCTATCCTATTAATTGCAGTTTATTCTTATCTTTATTTATTTTGATATTTTTCTCTTATGCTTCAAGGGAATAGAGTAAGGCCACTATCCTGGATTGATGACCAGAGGTGACAAGGTTATCCAAAAACATTTTACGGAGATGAAAAGGCTGGCTCGTGATGAGACCCCCTTTCTCTTGGCTATGCCACCAAGAGCCACTACCCTGGATTAGTGACCAGATAGTTGGTAGTGTCATATCGCTACATGCCCATGGTCATAATAGGTCATCTCATGATGCCACCCCCTATCCATCAACTAATACCTTGAGTGTTCATGTTATTCTATGGGTCCCCTTTTCTTACTGAGAAAATTTTCACTGCTTTCTGGGGGATCCCTGGGAAAAGCATCTCGAAGGTTTCAACTTTGTATTTTAACTCTTGCCAACTAATTTTACCCTCTGGGCCTTTAGCCCCTTCTTCCCACAAGGTAAGGGACAACCCTTCCTAGTTTATCCAATCCCAATTCCCAAACAAGGATAGGGGAGATGAAAGGAATAAAGATGGAAAATGGTAAGTATGGAGGGAGCAGATGATGAATTTTCACAGACCAACCCAGTAGCAACCCATCCTAAAGGGAAATCAACTTACTAGGGCACCATGTTACCCTTCCAGGTATGAACGAGGCAAATATCATAATTTCCAAGCAAACGTCATAAACTGAAGAAGGATTCAATACAACTTATTCAAGTGCTTCAAAAATCAGAGTGATACATACCATGATACTCGTACTCATTACCTCATGGAGAAAGACTCACCGCTACTTCAGGACCAGGCTGGTGGGATGGATACTGCTGCTAGTGATAAGTGGACTACACTGAAGAAAATAGGGGCCCTCCGGGGCCATGCTCAATTCATCTAGCTCTCGGTACTCCATGTATAGGACCTGTGGGCCTCAAGACATGATCTCCTTTGTTATCCCTAGTCTAGGGGATACCAATACCATTATGTAACATACCTGTTACCAAATTTCTTTGATACCAATTTGTAACCTTACCCATCCTACTACTGAGCAATGCTACTCCAAAATCCAATGTGTAGATTCTACTCTATAATAATAAGTCTACACAGTAATACTTGAAATAACGTGCTCAATGCCAAGCTGAGTCGCACCACTCAAACTTTCCTCTTGTTACACAACTTAAAACAACGGAAGTAACACAATGTAATTGTACGCCCAAGCATAATGAGCACATTGCTTTACTATGCGCGTATTCCATACTGAACATGAGATCACTACTACGCGCATAATCGTTCTGGCGTCGCACACCAATTCTTTTCTCCTAGTGTGCGTAGACTGCTTCCCTATGCACACAAGTAAGTCCAGCCTCTGGTGCACACTAAGTATTTCCCTGCATGCACGACCATTCTAACCTCGTCTCAGAGACTCATAGCGAGTATCATAAGGTTAACATAAGAGGAAAACTAACAAGAATTGTCATACTCATGCACGACTACAAATACTGACTATCGACACCACACATACATGTGCAAGAAAATAATACAGAATAACAACAATTACTTATATGCAACAAAATACAAGAATTAAACCAATATTAAACACAGATAATTAAGCACATAGTAAATGAGACAAGCACATAAAGACACTTATATTTTATGAAAAGTCACCAACTGCACGCAAAACTCAGATGTTTCTCCTAGACATAGACTTTGTTACTCATATACTTCCAACAACAGGTCACCCCCGAGCTGGGACTTAACTCCACAAGAGAAAAATGGTTCCTAATTCCAAGCTAAGGTCTGATAATCAACAAATTTGCTCAGTCCAAGGTGCCACTAATGGAACTAGCCTACAATATCTCATTGCCCACATCCCTCTCACACCTAGGTAAGTGTGCCCATTCTCTGCTCAACAGTCCCTTGGCTGCCCCACTTTCCTTTCTTTCAGGGTTCCAGAAATAGCCTGGACAGGAAGTCTCAGAACCCTGCAACTAATGCCCAACACACTAGAGAATAATTCCCAACAAAACTCTCACCTAGAGAGAATGCTCGCGGGCTTGACTACCCACCATTTCGAGAACAAATCTCTCACCTAGAGAGATTTCTCACGGGCATGAAAATCTGCCTCTTCTATAACAAAACTATGGTTACTGTTAAATTTAGAGCAACTATTAAGTTCTTTTCAATTTACTAGACAATAATAACATAAGCAGGATCATTGAAAGATACACAATCACAAGGTACATAACATTTATCCTGGGAAACCCTCATGGGGGAGAAAACCCAATGAAAACTTCCTTAATATAGATAGCCAATACAATGCCAAGATAATAAACCAAACACTAGAGAATATCCAACACTGAGCAATGCACCTCTCTCTTCCTTCTTCCGACAACTGGAAATTGCAACTTCCTTCAAAGTTGCACACTAGATGAGTGACTTGAGTGAGTGAGCTAATGAGGCGCTAGCCTCTCTTATTTATACTAGCTGGTAGGCGCTAGGGTAGTATCTCTTCATCAAGTAGGGCCGACTTCTTCACTTGGTGGTTAGAACCACTTTAATTAGGCTTGGGGGTAGACTTCATAATTAGCAACATATAATTAGGGTTTCACCAATCCACAATAGGGGATTTGGTCTTATACAAAGCCCAACATGATCAATCCACAAAAAGGGGATTTATCTATAAGATAATAGCTCAATAATAAGTAGAATATTCTTTGCAGTTACAATATTTCAACACTCCCCCTTTAATAAGAAGGGTATTCTACAACATCATCAGGAGAGAGAGAGGGAAATTGCAACAACAAGATTTGGAACACTGACTGGCATATCTATAAATCATCAGAATCTTGTATCATCATCAATAATATCATCATTCTCAGTATGAAGATGGAATGGCATCATCATCATTGTTCACAGTATGGAGCTAGAACCCGAAACATCAACATCAATTAACATAAAATCAACAACAACAACATCATCATCAACAACATGAGGCTAGATCAACATCATCACAGCATGAATGTGGAGCAAAAACATTACAGCATGAGGCTGGAGAACCAACATCATCATCATCATCATGGGGCAACAAAGTGAGGCAAGTGTATCAACAAATTTTTTTGGTACTCTGATAGTCCCTAGCGATCTGCCCAGGAATCATAAGATTCCCTAGGATATAAAATCCAAACGGAGCTACCACGTGGTACTTGTTGATATTATGGTAGTTGCAAGAGCTATTTACCTCCACGTGTAACCCTGACAAAAAATAGAATATTCCGGGAAGCAAGAAGAAACCCTAAAGCATTGAACATAACCCTAGAAGACAAGTTGGCTTAAGGAAATATTTAATATTAAGTGTTTAGCCTTCAGAATGAGAAGTTGGCCCAGACAACTCATGAAAAATAGTATAAATACAGAAATCCAGATCTTATTTGGTACACAAACCTCACAACTGCATAAATGTACAAGTACGCATTGAAGAAACTGGGTAAGTGCGCAAGTCTGGAGAGTAGTTGCAGCTGTAGCTACTGCAATCTGTATTCTCGGTTTAGGCTTGGACTTTCTATTGGTTATGGTTTGGAATTTTTTCCCTATATGCTTGCTCTGGAGACATGTATGCTACATTGATTGGCTATTAGGCCTAGGTTTTGCTTCCGAAATCATTCTCTGTCAAGGTTAAGGTGCTCGGGGGTGGCTTCGGCCTATGGTTGGGTGACGATATTGCTATATTGTCTATGGTTAAACGAGCACATCTATTATTTCTAACATGTTATGGGACCACACTATCTTTGGACAGTCTAACCGCTGGAAGATAGATTGGGAGGACTTTCTCAGTTACAGTTGCAATTTTAGTCAAAGTTTTTGCTGCAGCAATGAAACCCTAACCCTCTTGTTGAGGCACCTTAAGTGAAGAGATTCACCTAATTTATGGATAGTCTGGTATGCCTTAACCTAGCACACCTCCTGGTACTCTCAACAAGCTAAGACGTCAAGTTTGATTTTTTGGTCAAAGTCAAAGGTTGACCAAGTCAAAGCAGTTATGACTTACTCAATGAAGTCAGAAAACAAGTTAGAGGGGGCTTCTAACTTTAGAGTGTGGAAGACAAGGATTGACCTCATCCTTTCCAAGAATAAAGTGTTGGATACCGTGAAAGGAAAGACCGTGGAACCACAGTTTGAAGAAGGAAAAGAGAAGGAACCTCAGAACATTGTAGTTATGGAGAAGTTTGAAGACAATGACATCAATGCCATGAGTATCATAGTGGACTCTATAAAATACCATTTGATACCCTACATATCCCATCTTGACTCATCTAAGAATATGTATGATGCCCTAACAAACCTCTTCTCAGTTAGAAACATTGGACAAGTAATGAGTTTGAAGAATGATCTCCATGACATGAAAATGAATGATGATGACAACATAACATCATACCTTTTGAGAATGTCTCAGTTAATACATCAACTACAAGATATTGAAGAAATCATTTCAGAGAAGGAACTGGTAAATATAGTACTCAATGGCCTTCCCAAGACATGGGATGCATTTTCCGCAAGCACAAACACAAGAAAGGAGTATCCCACATTTGAAGAACTTTGGACTTGCTGTGCACAAGAAGAATCAAGGATTAGCGCAAAAGAGAAATCCCAAAAGAAATATGATGATCAAGCTTTCACAACAAAGTTCATGAATTTCAGGAATAAGAAGAAGTTTGGCTCAAGGAAGAAACCAAATCAAGAAAAGGATATGTCAAAGATACAATTGTTCAACTGTCGAAAATATGGTCACTACAGGAACCATTGTCTCAAGTTAAATAAAATGAAGGAAACAGACGAAGCAATAGTTGCTGAAGAAAGATAAACCCTCAAAGAAGGCCAAGCAGGATAAAACATTCTTCTTCTAAGACAAGATAACAATATTCTTCATAATTCTTGTACATACCATGTTTACATAGTTTATGTACATATCTTACATATCTATTTCTTAGAAGATAAGATGTTCAAAGAGAAACAATACCTATGGAAGAATAACAAGATAAGGATTGCTATCACGATGACTACAAGTCAAGCAATACACATGAAAAGATGAAGTACATTGACAATCCTTGGTAACAATTCCTTTGGAAGCTATTAACATAAGTAACAACTTCAAGATAAGCTGAAATCAGAATCAAACTTGAAGAAACCTGGAAGAAGTAAAAACATAAAGAAGTCAGCAATCAAGAGGAAATTAGAAAAATACTTGTGACACTTTGCAGAAGGCAATAAGGATGCAGACGAAATCATGGATTCTCTTAGATGGAAGGAGCCTATTATATAATTCCAAAAGAAAAGCATGCATTCATGCATGAAGCAAGGATTCAGAGGGAGCTAATCCTAAATAATATGATCCATTGAGGATTATGAAGTATCTATCCATGTTCCCATTGATGGTAGCAACCATGAAAATCAACATGTGTTAAGTTTGACTTTAGAAGAAGTCTTCTTCGAAAAGAAGCCTTAAAGTATCCCTGGTTTTCCATCCACATCCATGATCTTAAGATGAAAGGAAGAAGTTGGAATCTTCAGGGCATGGAATATATAGAAAACTCCATGGACCCAAGAGCTAAAGAGAAACATGAGGAAGAACATGAAGATTCCAAGAGAGAAAGAAAAACCAGAACAACCAGTCATTATATCGAGAATCACAAGACTACCAACTTGGTTTGAACCCACTAGAAGCAATCAAGCAGAAGAAATGGAAGTTGTGATGAAGAACAGTGTATGAAAGACTTATGAATGGAAGCATTACAATATTTAGAACTAGAGGTTCTCCCAGATGGAGGGAGAAGACTATGAAGATAACTTGTTCTGGTAACTAGACATACCTCTACTTGAGCCATTATATCTTCTGCAATATCCATTTGTTGGAGTTTACATTAGATAAATGTAAGTATTGTTCTCCTCAACAGAGTAATTGAACAATAAGCGTATATAGAGCAACCTCAAGGTTTTGAGGTATACTAGAAAGAGACCCTTGTATGCAAATGGAATAATAGCTTGTATGGATTCAAACAACTTGGTGCAGAGCCTCTCATGCACAACAGAAGTGTGGTGAAAAATTTCTATAATAGAGATAATGTATTGGAATGGTTACTCATAAGTCCAGGCTGATGGATTGGTAATCCATGACAAACTATCATGATGATAGAAGAAGTGCTACTTGGATATGTTTCAATTTGAGACTTGCCATGATGTCATGAGCTAGCAAGAAACAAAAGTGCTGAATTCAACCATGATATATTGTAACGATCAAATCTATATGAAGCCTTTAGAGAAAACCAACATTCCAAACAAACCAAAGTATATTGAGATCAAGCATTACATTCTCTGTGATGAAGTCCAGACACTATTTCATATAGGCTAAAAAATTGACGAACTATTACGACGATTGTGATAAAATCAATTTTTTTGTCGAAAAAAATTAAAAAAAATGAAATTTTACTGTTTTTTTTTTTTTAAATTAGTCCCGATAACGTCAGATTTCTGATGTGCTCTAAGGTCGTCGGAAGTACGAAGCCTAGTTCTGACACTTTAATATATCCATTTGTAAGTCAACATAATGGTGATTGACTTCAAAATGGTCAACCTTAATTTAGGGTTATAGTCGTCGAAATTCCGACGATGACGAATCTATAAATTAGTTAATACGAACCGAATTTCGACTAATTTGTTATAGTTGCGACATATTTTATGTGTTATAGCTCTGCTAATGTTCGTTTTTATGTGAAGGTTTTCTTTTTGATTAAGAGATCGAAATGATCTTTGATCTACAGAGCTTAGTTTTGTGATCATTGTTCAAGGCGTGCAAGAGGATTTTAGACTTTGAAGGTTAGTTAAATATTTTTTTTCTTTTCTCTCCTTTAATATTTTATAACCTTATACGTTTATGTAGATTTTATGTCGTCTGTGAACATGCTAATTTTTCCATGCTTATATGTGACTTGATCTCTTGCCCTAGTTCTATTATGTCGTTTGATTATGTTACTTGGTTATGGTGAAGCTTTGAAGCTTATGTGGTAAAATATATTGTATGGTTTGGTCTATTGCATTTCAAGAATCGAATAGATCTAGCACATCACCACTTAACTTTATAACATAATCGTCTCAATATTTTGGTTGTGGTGAAGAATGTGGAGATATTATGGACAAGGTGATGAGAGATGTTATTGTCCTTGCGCTAAATGCGGGAGCACAAAATTTAGAAGAATTTTAATACAAACAGCTGTAAGACATTGCAGAACCCATGGGCATGTTGAAGGTGGACCGAATGAATATCGTCTCTTGGTAAACTATATATTCATTATTATATCTTTATATTGATTGTATTTATAAAATTTTATATTGTTTAAATATTTCTTATGCAATACACTAGTTTTGCATGACTGTTTGTAATTATAAAGTCAGGTTGCCCCCCTAAGCGTTCGAACGCACCAAGTACTAGCAAAAATGATGTTGTACTACAAGGTGTCGAGGAATTTGGAGTGTCAAATATTGAAGATCAAGTTAATGATCCTATGGAAGAAGATGACAATAATAACAATATAGTTGAAGATGATGGGACAAATGAATTGGTCCAAGACTTGTTCGCTCGACCAGACGAGGGTGATGATGAGGACATTGGTGATCTTGACGTACCTCTGCTAGAGAAGGTAGAAAAACCACTTTATGAAGGTTCAAAAGCAAATCTTCTTTCTTCTACATTACTGTTGGTGAACTTAAAGGTTTTGAATGGTTTGTCAAACAATTGTATGACACAGATCCTAAGGTATGTAATATGGTTCATCATCACGTATACATAAAGGTTGATTTTTTTTGCTTGTTTTTAGTTTTAATTAATGTTTGAAATAAGAATTAAATATTTACAAATTATAACATTCTTTACACTAATTACTTATTTTTTATGTCATAGATTGTTAGGTGAATTTATGTTACCATCGTCAAATATTTTACCTCTCACATACCGAGATTTAAATGCCATTATGAAAGAAATTGGAATGGAGTATCAAGCTATAGATGCATGTCCCAATGATCATATTATATACTATGGACAAAATGCGTTGAAAACATAATGCCTGCAATATCAGACCAGTAGATATCAAACCGATCAACTAACAAAAAAGGTGCCTTGTAAGGTTCTTCGTCATATTCCCATAATTCCGCGTTTGCAACAACTGTTCTAGTGTGAAAGCATAGCACAGTTTATGGATTACCATGCACGTAATAGAAGTGGAGATGGTGTTCTTTGAATGCCTACAGATGGTTATGCATTTAAGGAAATTGAGGAAAAATGGCTAGTTTTTAAAGATAAAGATGAACCTCGTAATGTTAGGCTTTCATTGGCCGCTGACAGTGTTAATCCATTTGGGGAGCTCAGGTCTATTTACTCAGTGTGGCCAATTTTTGTTATCAACAATAACATTCCTCCTTGGATGTCAATAAAGAGGGAGCACATAATGTTGACAGTGATTGTTACAGGTATGTAAAGTTATCATTAATTTTTCGAATGTAAGATTTCATTTGTATTTCTTGTTGCATAATATCTTGTATTTATTTATTTACTTATATATGCACATCACATTAGTAATTATGTGTAATTTCAAACAATTAGGTAAGTATCAGGTTAAAGATATGAATGTATATATCGAGCCTCTCATCGACGAGTTACTAAAGTTATCGGCTGACATCACTATGTATGACGTTTGTAAATCAATAAGGCAGAAGGAATTTCAATTCCGTGGAATACTTGTATGGACAATTCATGATGCCCTAGGACTAACACATTTTTGTGGTATGTAACGATCCATTGCACTTTAATTATAGTATATAATTATTTGAAGATACCATGTTGCATGTTTTTTTAAATAATCCCCTGCGTATAATTGACATAATTATTAATCCAACTTTTGCAGGTCTTCAAACAAAGGGTAGATTTGCATGTCCAGTTTGTGGTCCTAAGATCAAATCTCGGTGTTAAAAAACTTTAGGAAAGGAGGTGTTTGATGAGTATAGGCACTTCCTCTCTAAGAACCATAGGTATCGTACTATTGAAAAACATCTTTTCAATGGGAAAGAAGAGACTGGATTAAAACCACGAAGAATGACACCTCACCTATGGAAGTTGGAATATAACAAAAGTTGTTGAGATGGTATATTGCAATTTGTTTATGTAATGTTATGAATTTTTATTTTATTGAATTTATTTTATGCTTCATCAATGTCGTGAAGGTATTAACAATGGGCTCCCATGAGGAATGAAAAGTTATCCCTCTCAATTCATGAGGTTGCCCTACTATCAGGACCTAAAAATAACTCATTTGTTTGATACAATGCATATCAGGAAGAATGTGACAGAAACATTATGGTGAATCATAGATGGTAGGAGGGATAAAGAAAAAAGTCATCAAGATTTGTAGTGACATTCAGGAAGCCAATCATGCAATGCAAAGTGGGATCCAATCAAATAGAAACATAGATCGAAATAGCCTTCCCTGATTATTAACAGAGCAACAAAACAATGATGTAAAAGAGGTCATTCAGAGAATAAAATTTCCCATGGGTTTTTCTTCAAACATAAATAATATCTTAACAAAGAAAGGTGAATTTGGTGGGGTAAAAACACATGATTGGCATACGTTCATTAAGGTAATTATTTTTCTATATATATATATTTATATTGGTATACATCTTTTTAGTTTAGTTTTATTATACTTTAGAATCAAATAAGAATCGATTTTGATTGTTACAATATGTTCTACCTCTATCTCTCCCAGACCACTTCGACAACAATGTCAAACAAGTTATATATGATCTTGGCAAATACATGAGGTAAGTAGTAAATTATATGCAAATTGTTTTTTCCAATTTTTTATTCAAGATCTTAATGACATATGTTTTAATTATAATGTAATATATTAATTTATATGTTTTGTTGAAACATGGTACTTGCTTGCAACATCGACTGTAGATGGTTGTCATTGAAAGAAATCCATCAAGAAGATATTAAGTATTGGAAGAGAGAAATTCCTTGGCTAATGTGTGAAATGCAAAAGTATCTACCTCCAGCATTTTTCAATGCACAAGAACACTACCTCATACACCAAGTTGAGGAGATTGAATTGTGTGGACCAGTACACACAAGGTCAATGTGGATGGTGGAGAGGCACCTGAAATCATTAAAGGCTTTGGTTAGACAAAGAGCATGTCCCGAGGGTTCTATGGTGGAGGGATATATGCTATATCAATCGATGGTGTATATTAGTCAATATCTTCCTAAATTATCCGCAAATATGCATGTGGATTGCATTTGGGATGTGAACTCCATTAAAAAATTTGAAGGGGAGCACCTATTGGGGAAAGGTAGAATGACGAAAGTGAAAGGTAATTAGGTTTATAATACATCTGAATTTTCCTTTTTATGTGTATCATACTTATTTAATTTTTATGCTTTCATCAATTATTAATATTTTATACCTTGCTAACTAACATATATTGGCGAATTATGATTTTCTAATACAGTTGGTCGAGAGTGGGATGCACTACATATATACATTGCAAACAATCTTGACAGGATGAAGGTATGGATTGATAGATGCATACAACGTGAAGGTAGGTTATCATGGGAAGGGGTGTCTACATTGGTTATAGAAGCTCATCGTAATGGAGATACTAATCTTACGCAGTAGGAAATTGATTTAGCACATGGTTTGAAAGATAAACAGGCAAGCATGCTAGTCATCCAATATAATTTCATTATGTTATTTCATAAATTATTAATGTTAGTGTCGATGTGTTTTTCCCATCCATACATTACAAGTTATGTGAAATATGTTTTATGTGTTTGTCATATTGCAGTTGAAACATCACAAGGCTATGTGGTGCAATGGTCATAAATTTCACATCAAAAAGTTGGACGAAAAGAGGAAAACTTCTGATTGTGGGATAACTTCAGTCTTCGAGGTCACTAATGTTTCCTCTAGAAGTGATAGACGTCCCGAAGTCTCTGAAAATCGATACTATGGGTATTTGGAGGACATACTTGAGTGTGACTTTAAATCCTTCAAAATAGTTTTGTTTGACGTCAAATGGTACAGGATACAAATGAATGAACATGATCCTGATAGAATTGTTATTCTACATGATAATGAATTTACCATGGTTAATACAAGGTCATTTGAGCCAAGAACATATCATTATGTTCTTCCAAGACAATGCGAACAAATCTTCTACTTAGAGGTTCCAGGTAAAGCAGGTTGGTCATTTGTTGTTAGGTATAATCCAAGAGGAAGGCCAGTAAAGTATTATATTGTGGAGGAAGAAAATGATCTTGAAGAAGAAGATTATGTAGAGGAACAGGTAGTCGATGTAGCAGATGTCTCAGATGAAGAGCCCGAAGGAGATGAACCAAATGTACTAGTAGGAGGCAATGCAGATCTTGATGATGATATCCATGATGAAGATATATTGCTTGGAAATGAGTACATTGATGACGATGTTGATACGGTCAATCCTTACAACACCTTATATGAACCAGATGATATGGATGTTCAGTTCGACGAAGATGATCAATTAGAAGATTGATGAATGTATTGAAATGTTGAAATATTGTATATATAAGGTCAGAAGACAAGGGCAAGTGGGTACAAGTGGCAAGGGCAAGCTTAATTTGGAGACACTTTCTATTCATTTGAGTACACTACGTTAACCAAGGACAATACAAATCATGTAAAGGAGGTACGTATTCTTTACTTATTATTTATTATGTTTCTTGTTCAAAAAGTTCTAAAAGAAGTACATATCACAAAATGATAAACCAGAGAACAACAATTTACATCTGAAACACTTCACCACAGAAAATGACACAAGAATCTGGAAATAAAGTCTTTGTATTCACTCATAACAGTCAATTAAAGCCTGTGAGCACTTTTACATTTTTTAATCATCCCAAGTCCAACCCCAACTTTCTTCAAAGTCATAGGCTTTATGGCCTTTACATAACAGTTCAATATTCTATGAAAATGGATCTGAAATACTCAAAATAGAATAAAATCAAAACTAGTATAATATGCAAAATCTAGTCCTGATTTAAGGGTGAAAGTCTTATCAACTAAATATTCCACAATATCTACAACTTCAGCCATATCTGATATCTTCAATAATTGTCAAAGTGATGACAAAGCACTTTGAAATCCTGCTTTGACAAATAAGCAATATTTACCAAGAATTTTAAAAGCCACTTAACCTTTTTTCCATAATATTTGCATCAAAAACTTGAAAAGGGTGATGATCTGAATCCCTTTAATCTTTATCTTTCATTTGGAACCCCTTCCGCATGATCTGGACACCAAAAACTTGGATCTGGGCAAAAATACAAGCATTATGTCATCCTTTGTGCTTTTGGTGGCTTACAGGTGTAAAATAGAACAGGTTTAGCTGCCGAAAGAACAGGGTTAGCTGCCGAAAGCAGAGCTTTCGGCAACTAACAACGCCTTGAGGAAAAACGAATAAGCTACTGAAAATTATGAGTTTTCCACAACTGTTCAAAACTACAAAAATGGATTTTCTTTGATCTACCTACTCTTTAGGATCTTCATTTAGGTTCTCAGCAACTTTTGCTAGAGCTTTTAAATTAGGATGTGCTCTTGGCTTAGGATTTTTGAGCCTTAGTTTGATCCTTAAACATCTAACCATTTTAAGTAACTTACGATTCTCCTTGAGCAATTTCTTATTCCTCTTTTGTTCCTTTACATGCATTTTAGCTAACCTTTCAAAACAATCTCTTACCTCATCTGATGTGTTGCTTAAAGTCTAGTTTTGGGATTTAATGACCCTCTCAAGCAACTTCATCTCTAATATCTCTTCTTTAACCTTTTCAATCAGATTTGATGATTTTCTGACCTTGCTGTGTTTGCTTGTTGATGTCTCAGGTAACTCCAAGGCTGGGACTTCAACTGTAGCTTCTTCTCTCTTCTCCATGGGTGTTTCAGACTCAGAGTTTGAGTATGGAAAATTCAAGATGTTTTTCTCAACAATGTTGCTTTGGACCTCCTTTCCCTGATCAAAATCAATCTTCTTTTTTTCCTTCTTAGTCTTGGGTGAAGGGTTTGGTTGTTCTGTCTTCACTGGTGACATGGCCCTTCTCTTTCTCTTACTGCTCTTTGGTGTAGATGACTTCTTTGTAGGTGTATTCCTACCCTTAGGCTGGATCTATTGCTCGAATTCTACCCAAAACAAGAGGTATTTCCATGTCCTCTCTCTTCTCTGGACTTCCCCCATCACTATAAGCTTGATGAGGCCATGATGGAACAACCTGTTGTTTATTTTCTCAGGTTTAGCTTGGACTTTTTGTGCCATCTTGGTGAGGCTCCTATGAAGATAATGAGACAAGTTCAGAGGGTTTTTGCCTGTGAAATGATTGATAAGCCTAAAATGGTACAACATGACCCTGCCATACCTCCCTTCACACGTTATGTACACCTAAATCACCTTCAACAATTTCTGCCATTTGTCTTCCAAGTAATTCCTGGGAACATCCTTCTGCCAAATAATGCTCTGGAACTCTGGCTTAAGGTAAGATCTAAATTCAATATCTTTAAAGGTAGTGGTCTTGAACCACCTCTCACTATCTCCTAGCATTTCAGTAGCTGCAACAACACTTGCCTCATCTATCTTCATTTCCAGAGGACCCAATTTCACTTTGACACCATCAAAACTCTTGGCAAACGCCTTTGCAATTCCCTGATGATACCCCTGTAACTTTTCACAAAACCTGTAGCAGCCTGCATCCTTGAACATTTGACAAACCTCTGGATGAGATTCTAGATAGGAAACATCTTGCAGCTCCCTCCTGAGCAATGCTCCTCTAGTAGTCATCTGCAAAAAACCTATTAATATTTTGAAAATATTGAAATCTGGGTTGATGGATGGGAGATCGACGCTAGGAAAAAGGATAGAGGAAAAATGGTTGAGGGAAAAATGTGAGATCAACAGATTTGTGGATGTATGAGTTTTTTAAAACAAACGCTCAACAAATAAGGAACCTGAGATCATGACGTTCATTTAGAGTTAACTAAGACCGACCTTCATGTGAATTATTGCATGAAATGGTAAGGGTGAATGAAATCATGATGGGGTTTCAGATTGATATCTTGGGGTTTAATGATTTTTTGAAACATCAATTGAAATCATAATAAACCGCCCATATTATGACAAATGATCCTCATAGATGATTTCGATAGCATATAAGATCATCATGACATGTGTACTGATGGCAGTTTGAGAGTCCGATGGGACAGCCTAACCGTTGGAGAAATCCTGCATTTCGGCAGCTTAGAGCACCTCGCACATGCTCTTTTTGCTGCCGAAAGAGACCGCTTTCGACAACTTAGAATACTTTGAAAAATGGCCCTTAGCTGCCGAAAGTGAAAATTTTGGATTTTTTCCTAATAAAGTACAGACTCGTCACTCTTTGAAACGACATGTTTAAAACTTTATTTGAAGACTTTTCCACTTGAAATTCAAAAAAAAATTCATCTAATGACTATCCTATCACCTAAAGACATAAAAACCGAAAAATTTATTTGAGGAGATAATCAGGCCAGCAAGCTAGGAATTTCATCACGAAATCCACATATAATATCTGAATCATCAGATTTCCTATCGTTATTTGCATAGGGTAAATCTAATAAAAACTATGATCTAATGATATTATTTATATACATACATCCTATTCTAATATGAGGACGCTTGATCTTAATCAATATGAGATATCCAGTATAACCAGTCAAAGATTGGATCTAAAACCTGGGCTACTTCATTGATTTTCACCAAACTCAGATGTAGATCTGGTAATGATATGTGATAAGTATTTCTATGCTAATCTCTTTTACATGAGAATCGATCAATCTGAAGAACAACTAAACTGCTAAAAATGTATTGTGGCCTTTCCACAAAAAATTTCTCCATATAGATATCTATAGGGTCGAAATAGACCTGAGTTGTTCCTTGGCATTTGGAATCAGTCCATTCCATCTCCTGACCTTGTTTTGCTTGTGAGGTATTCAAGTCTTCAAACATTTCAATATGTGTTTGTATTTCATCTTATGGGTTTTTCACAGATATTTCTGCTGAACCAGACAATGGGGAAGACTGTCTGATCATATCCATATTATAACAATTTTTTAATTCATTAGGAGTAAATGAAAACAAACTTTGAAAACACACCTCATACAGAATATCGGCTATAGGGTCATAAAATGCTTCAGATAATGGTAGCATCGGCCCCACTGGTACTTCATGGTTTACACTGTGACATTCAACTAGAATCTGACCAAAATTCCCTCTCAAAATTTGAAATGAATTAAAACACAGAGGCAATGAATCACAATGGATATGCGCATTACCTGTTTCAGGCTTCATGATTTCATCTAAGGTTTGACTTTCAAAAAGGCTCAAAGACTACACCTCTAGATCAACTTTTGTATCTCCCCTGTTTTCCTCAACCGATACATTAGAACATTCCTCATTCTTTCTATTCACGACTTGTTTATAATGTCCCTTAGTAGTGAGGCAAACACAAGGGAAGACATTCTACATTTCTTGGGAAATTTTCTGCATCATCTTCCATGCAATCTTGTTGGGTATGCAGAATCTAATTGTCATCTGTGCACTGTGATAACTGGGCTTCTTCTTCCCATGAAGATAGTACTGGCTTCTTTGACCAATCATATTCGATCTCAATTATATAGTCACCATTTTGAAGATCATATTTGAGCATGTTATCTATGTAGGGTTTAGTCATCAAAGATGCACATCATCTCTGAAGATTTTTCCACCACCACCTGATTTTTAACTTCCTCTTTAACTGTATTGTGAATTGAGTACATGAAGAAATCCTTCAGTGGTTTAGGACACTAAGGTTGGGATGGAGGAATGATCCACGTTGACCATGTCAAGGATCAAAATTACCTAGGGTTTTTGTGTTTGTTCCATGAAATGAAGGTCCATGATTACATTCAACTAAGTTTGTTCCATGAAACTTGATGAGGAGCATAAGGAGAAAGAAGATGAATATTCAAGGGCTAGCTTAGAATAAGAAGAGGATGAAATGAAAAAGTAACAAGCAGAGAAATATCAAAGGAAAAGAGAAGAAGTAGAAAATGAACTTGAGTTAGTAGAGAGCTAGAGAAAAACAAAAGGAAGTTGGAAGAATAATAAAAAAAGTAAACAATAAGAGAATGAACAAACACTACTTCTTGTGAATTGAAATCCGACGGAGGTATGTCAGTTGGTCGAAGACATTCTGTCAATGCTTTGAAGAAACGTGGTTACCAATTTCTTCCATGTATATTGGTCGGATAATTCGACGAACATATTTCCATCGGATATCCGACACCCTGTCTCCGGTCTACCGATATCCCTAAGAACCAAAACCTTGTTGAAATCAACCATTATTTCCAACACATATGCGTCAAAAGTCCGACGTAACTACATGTCGAATATCTAATAGAGAAACAAGATATTCGACATGTGTTTGTCAGATTCTGCAGTGGATATCCAACGAACTTGTATGTAAAATATCTGACATACACACAAAATATCTGATGGAGGTGCCATACCTCCGACGAATATGTTTTCCAGATAGTGATTCGGATATCCAACGAGAAGGTATGTCAGATATCCGACAACCAAACAACATATTCGATGGAGGTGCCATACCTCCGAAGGATATGTCTGTCAGACAGTTCCTCAGATATCCAACGAGAAGGTACGTCATATATCTAATAGTCAAACAACATATCTGACAAATGTGCCATACCTCCGAAGGATATGTCTATCGGAAGGTTCGTCGGATATCTGAAGAAGCTATATATATTTAAAAAAATTAATGAGATTAATGGCCCATAACTTTTGTGTGCCTATTGACTAGTTAGACCTGTAACGTTGTTTCCACCCAAGTTATTATCTCAGCAAGGACTTCAATAGTAATTTGGGTAAAAAAAATATTTCCAATCCCTTGTACTCTAGTCTCTGTTTTTTCTATGGTAAAGGAATGTAAA
>JASDQU010103665.1:434304-474015 GCA_032191745.1 Picea mariana
AGTGGAGTGAGTCAAGGTTGGATCTGAGTGACCTTTTAATTTATATAGGCCACCTTCTTCTGTTCCAATAACAATTGCATCTTCTATGGTTTTTCCTTTAGGCCACATAAGGACTTCACCATCTATGAATGTAACCCTAAAGCCTTTCTTATCTAAAGCTGAGATAGAAATAAAATTCTTTTTCAAACTTGATACATATAGTAGATCCTTCATCTTCATTGGGGTTCCTGAATCAAGTTTGTAATGGACTCTCCCACTCCTTTGATAGGGTACTGGTAATCATTTCCAAGTGTAACATTACGGGGAAATTTCTTTTTTGTGAGGCTAGAGAGAATGTCTTTCTGACCTGTCATGTTCTTAGAAGCACCACTATCTATGAGCCAAGTATCCTCTCTAGGTGACACTAATCCTAAGAGGGAAGATAATAAGACATAGTCTTCAATATTTTCTTTAATCATTTTTGTGGGTGGCTCATCATCTTCAACTGCATAGGCATGGTGTCTTTTGTTATTTCTCTTCTTGTATTCTTCTCTTCTAGCTGGAAAATTCTTAGCAATATGTCCCATCTTGTCACAATGGTAACATTCATAAGAGGAGAAATCATTTTCTCTTCTTTGATGTTTCTGAAACTTCTGGAATCTCCTTGGAGGGTGAGATTCTTTATGGATGAATCTATTTGGGGAGTGAGACTCCTTATGTAGGTGGGTATCCTTCTTGAAGTGAGACCTTCTCTTTCCTCTTTTAGAATGAGCAGCTAGGGCTTGATCTTCATCCCTTAATAGTACTGCTTCTCAATTAGCTACTCTTGCTTATTCTTGAACACATTCTTCCCAAAGACTGTCAAATTGTAGTTTTTCCTTTATGGAACAGATAGTTTGGATGAATGCATCCCAAGGTCTTGTGAGACCATTAAGATATGTCATTATGAGTTCATATTCATATAGGTTATCTCCAATTTCTTCTATTGTTCCTTGAATTGAGAGATCATAGAGAAGTAGTCATGAACGGTTTCTCCTTTCTACATCTTTGTATTCTTTAGTTGGGTTCTCAAGTTCATCTTTCGGTTAATGTTCCTTCCTTCATACAATTTGGTTAGGGCATTTATTTATTTATTTTGGAGTATTATTAGAATCCACTTGAGGGATCAAGTGATCTTTAATAGAGTCTGCAGTGATTCTTTTTTCCTTAACCATATCCTTCTGGTACTCTGCTTTAGCTGTAGCATCTGTGGGTTTTAGTACATTTTCCTTGATGAATATTGCAAGTTCATTCTCTTCAAGAATGAGTGCAAACCTCTATTTCCAGGAACAAAATTTATCCACACCTTCTAACTTGTTAACAAGCTTGGTTCTTGCAGACATCTTGACACAGAGTTGGGAAAATGACCAAAAAATGAAAGTGCTCAAAATTTAGATCTGAACTTACTAGGAGTTGTGCTTGGTTGAGGCAAGTAGCTTGGTGCAGTCTATCTTCTGAAAATCCAAATTTTACCCCTTGAAACTAGGCATGCGCAAATCTAGACTGGTACTTCTAGTACTAGTTTTGGTTTCTTGGTTTTCTGGTACTAGTGAAAACTAGGGTTTCACTTCCCGGAGGATCTGGCCATTGAAAAGGTGAACTCAAGTTTCCAATGAGTTCTCTAGTCTAGGGCACACTCCCATAGATATTTTTTAGGTTGAAATTCTCTTCCAACAAAAATCCCTAATTTTCTTGTACGACAAAAGTGACGTTTTTGGTAACCCAATGAAAGGTGCTCTATTCAGTGAAGCTCTAGTTCCATGTTAAATTTAGAGCAACTATTAAGTTCTTTTCAATTTACTAGACAATAATAACATACGAAGGATCACTAAAAGATACACAATCACAAGGTACACAACATTTATTCTGGGAAACCCTCATGGGGGAGAAAACCCAACAAAAAATTCCTTAATATAGATAACCGATACAATGCCAAGATAATAAACCAAACACTAGATAATATCCAACACTGAGCAATGCACCTCTCTCTTTATTCTTTCGACAACTGGCAACTGGCAACTGCAACTTCCTTCAAACTTGTGCACTAGATGAGTGACTTGAGTGAGTGAGCTAATGAGGCACTAACCTCTCTTATTTATATTAGATGGAAGGCGCTAGAGTGGTGTCTCTTCATCAAGCAGGGCTGATTTCTTCACTTAGTGGTTAAAACCACTTTAATTAGGCATGGGGGGCGACTTCTTAATTAACAACATATAATTAGGGTTTGACCAATGTGGTCTTATACAAATCCTGACATGATCAATCCACAAAAGGGGGTTGATCTATAAGATAATAGCTCAATAATAAGTAGAATATTCTTTGTAGTTACAATATTTCAACAGTTACAATACAGAAAAACCACTTACAATCTTTTATCTACAGATAAGGTAATAGTCGTAATTCCCAGATGGTCCAACCCCTTTTGCACATGAGAAAATGAATGATTAATCCCCCGAATGATTTCTCTGCCTTTCCAAATACACATCCTATAGTACATATTGCATGTATTAAATTGGACAGTTGTTACCTTTATAACTAGCTTTAGTCACTTGGTGACCTGTTCCCATCCCTCGAGAACTTAGGATAATTAATTATCCATAAATTAATCTTTTTTGGAAATATTAATAAAATATTCCCTAGGACTTAAGTCTGCCTGCATAACATCCTCACGCTCCCAAGTTGCATCCTTGGGATTGTACCATGTCCATCGGACCTTTACCAACTCCATGGCTTGATTCCAAAGTTGTTTGATTTTTCGATCCAATATGCAAACCAACCATATTTCAAAATCATGTTCTAGCTCCACTTGAATCACATTCCAATCAATAATATGATTAGCATTAGGTACATACTTTTCAAGCAATGATACATGAAAAACATTATGAATACACAAGAATGCAGACAATGCAAGCATATATGCGATATGACCAATCCTCTCTAGGATTTCAAATGACCCACAGTAGCACGCTTCCAACTTAAAACAACTTCCCAACTTCAGGGAACTATGTCTGGATTTCAGTTGTAAGAAGACATGGACACCCACTTTAAACTCTCTGTGGGGTCTACCTTTATCTGCGCAACTTTTCTTTTTGTCTTGGGTAGCCTTTAAATTATGTCTTATCTTTATCATCTTCTCCTCCATTTTCTGAATCATATTTGGCCCAACCATTGTGCAGTCTGCTGGGTTGTCCCAACTCACTGGTGTGTTGAACTTTCTGCCATAAAGTGCTTCAAATGAGCTCATATTTAAAGATGCTTGATACACATTGTTGCAAGCAAACTCTACCAAGTGAAGGTAATCTTCCCATTTTGATAGTTTATCCATCACATACATCCTGAGCATATCTTTAATCACCCAATTTACCCTCTTTGTTTGTCCATCTGACTCAAGGTGATATGTTGTGCTAAAGTTTAGACTTGCTCGAAATCCTTTGAATAGTCCTTTCCAAAAGTTCGATGTGAACTTGGAAGCTCTGTCAAACACAATTGTCTTAGGTACACCATGCAACTTAGGAATTTCTCGCATGTATATTTCAATAATGTTGGTTGCCTTGTGCGTTGACTTTACTAGAATAAAATGGGCAACTTTAGTAAGCTTGTCCACCACTACCATAATATAATCATGTTTCTTAGCAGTCCTAGGCAGCTTAGTAATGAAATCCATGGTTACAACTTCCTACTTCCACTCATGAATGGGAAAAGGTTGTAGCAAACCAATTGGATATATGTGCTCAACCTTGACCTTTTGACATTCAAGGCATCTAGCAATAAAATCAATAGCTTCACTTTTCATGCATGTGTAATAGTATTTCTTTTTGACTGTGGCAATTGTCTTATGGTAACCTGGGTGTCCCGCATAAGGAACTTTATGCATCTCTGACAATAACAAAATTTTCAACTCCTGGTCATTTGGCACATAAACTTTGCGCCTAAACATGAGGATTCCATCCTCTTTTAGCTCATAACCTTCAAATTTCTATTGCGACATACCTTGATGTAAAGTCGTCTTTATGTCCACATATCACTAATTTGATTTGAAAGCCTCTAAAATTATGTCACACAAATCAAATTTATACATGCCAATAGTTGTAGCATGCATCTCGATCACCCTCCTGCTGAGTGCATCAACAACCTTGTTCTCTTTTCCTCTGATATGCTTTATGTCAAAGTCATATTCAGTGAGGAATTCTAACCACTTGCTTTGTCTGGCATTTAAACTTGGTTGTCCAAATAGATACTTCAGACCATTATGGTCTATTCTCAACTCAAATCTTTTACCCATGAGATAGTGCCGCCACATCTTCAAAGCGTGCACTATGGCAACATATTATAAGTCATGAGTAACATAGACCTTTTCATGCTCTTTTAAATTTCTTGATTCGTAGCATATCACATGCCCATTCTAACCAAGTACTCCACCGAGCCCTTCCTTGCATGGATTCGTGCATACAACAAAGTCTTCATCTGAATCAACAATTCTCAAAATTTCCACGCTTGTCAACAAACTCTTCAAGTGATGAAAACTCCTTACACAATCTGGAGTTCATTCAAATGACACACCTTTGTTTTGCAAGGATTTGATTGGATGCACAATGTTTGAGAAGCCTTCAATAAACCTTTTGTAATAACATGCAAGTCCCACAACTATCCCTTCCTTGGAAATGATATGACCCAAATAATTAATATGTCATTGGTAAAATGAGCACTTGCTCAACTTTGCATACAACTGATGTTCTCTCAAAAATTGTAGCACCATCCTCAAGTGTTGATCATGCTCTTCTTTATACTTTGAATAAATAAGTATGTCATCTAGAAATACAATGACAAACTTATCTAAGTAATTTTTGAAAACTCCATTCATCAAACACATGAAGACAATTGGTGCATTTGACAACCCAAATGACACCACATTGAACTCATAATGTCCGTATCTCGTTTTGAAGGTAGTCTTGTTGATATCTTCTTCTTTAATTCTCACTTGGTAATATCCAGATCTGAGATCAATCTTTGAAAATATATGTGTGCCCCTCAGCTGATCAAAGAGGTCATCTATCCTTGGCAAAGGATACTTGTTCTTTACTGTTACTTTGTTCAACTACCTGAAGTCGATACAAAGTCTCAATGTATCATCTTTCTTCTTCACGAATAATACTAGGGCACCCCAAGGTGACACACTTGCACATATATACCCATTCTTTAGAAGTTATTTGAGTTGCATCTGTAATTCCTCAAGCTCTGGCATACTCATCCTATAAAGAGTCTTGGATACAAGTGTCTCTCCGGGCATCATATTTATAGAGAAATCAATATCTCTTTTTGGTGGCAACCCCTGTATCTCTTTAAAGACATACTCAAATTCTTTCAGTATCATGCAATCTTCAATATTTGACACTTTATCCTTAGGTGTCTCTTCCATGTGCGATGCAAATACTTCACATCCTTTCCTGTAACTTTTCTTCAATTGAAAGGTTGAAACTTCTTTGATAGTTACAAATCTTGGAATGCCTTGAACTACTCTTAATTTTTCTTCCTCATCCACACAAGTAAATTCCTTATTGTAATAATCTAGAAAAACATGACGTTGGTCCAACCAATCCATACAAAAGAGGCAATCATACGAGCCCAAAGGTATGATATTCAAATCAACATTTGTGCGCAGTCCATTGATTTCCATTGGACATGCCTTAACCATCTCTTAAATTTTCCTTTTTGCTTCTGTAGCTAACTGCACAAACCAAGTTTTTCCAAGATTACTTCTTTGCAATTGTAATCTTTCCACCATCTTACGATATATATAACTATGGATAGCTATTGAATAAATTAAAATAGCAATGGGTTGGTCATTAATATTACCTTCCACTTTAATCATGTGTGAATGAAACTTAGTTTTCTTGTTATCCGGGGCTATGTAAATCCTTGGTACATTTCTGCCCATGTCTTCAACTGTCGCAGCTTGTTGAACACTGTGTGCAGTCCTCGTTTTTTCATCTCTTTAAGGGCAATCTCTGCGTATATGATCTTTGCGACAACCCCAACATTGAATAGATTGTTGCTTGGTTTTTTTCCCTACTATATCTGTCATTGTGGGATCATTGGGAGTTGGTTGTCCTTGTATAGTATTTCTAAAAAATGGTGGCTTAGCCTCCTTCTTCTTCTGTTCCATCTTGCTTTTCATCTTGTTTTCACTAGCCTTTTGGAAATTCTGTGTTCCCCTTTGCTGATCATAAATACATTTAGCACGCCTTGTGGTTTCATATAATGTCTTGGGGTCATCATATTGTATCTTGTCATTGATAATTGGTGGCATCCCACTCAGACACCCCTGAATTTTAACTTGCTCATCCTTGATGAATGCAACATATTTTAGTATCTCTAAGAATCTTCTTTCATACACATCTATTGTCATACTCCCAATCTTGATTTCAAAGAACTCCTTCATTTTCTTGTCATAGTATCATTTGGTTAAGTATTTCATTTGAAAATACCTCTTGAACTCCCTCCAAGTAACCTTGTTCTCATCAATGTGATGCA
This sequence comes from Picea mariana, assembly GCA_032191745.1. Taxonomy (NCBI): domain Eukaryota; kingdom Viridiplantae; phylum Streptophyta; class Pinopsida; order Pinales; family Pinaceae; genus Picea; species Picea mariana. The sequence continues at coordinate 440,854 of JASDQU010103665.1, forward strand.
CTTGCACGAAGTGATCCCACCACATTGATGCCTTTCCTTTTAGCTGATAGATAAAAATTCTCCTTTCTACCTGCAAGAAAAATTATGCAATTGGAAGTACTCCCTCATACCCAACAACCAAGTCTCTGCATCTTCATCCTTCTTGTGCTCGCCATCAAAGGTAGGAGGCTTGATCTTATTCATTTATCCTTGTAGCTTGTCCTCTCTAGCCCGTCTCTTATGTTTTTTGATAGGAGATGGACTTTAGCTACTGCATGCTTTCCTAAATGAATTCTTTGGTGAGTGAGGATGATGCCTATCAACACTTCTTTTTCCTATTCTCTTTTCATCATGAGACCTGCAACTTCTTTACCTACTTGTCTCTGTCTCCTTATCCATTTTATTTTTTATTATGTCCAAGCTTTTTATCAACTTGACATTGAAGTCATCTTGTTGTTCCTTGGATTTCATAAGCCTTTCATTATCATATTTATATATTTGGAGATATTTTTGCAATCCCTTTATGGTTTCCACCAAGTTTATGCACTCCTCCTCAGATTTTGTACCATCAACACCCAAACCAACATACAAATATTTGAATTCACCACCATGGCTAAAAGTTGTCTTCACATATTCCATTCTTTTTGACTTTATTGCGTTAATTTTGTCCTTCTCTAATCACTGTTAATTCCGCAAAATGTGCAGGCAATAAGATTTTTTAGACAAATTCATGCAATAAATTCATAAAAACTCTGCACCATTTTGTCAGAATCCCTTCTTCTGAATCCCATACACGCTCTGGTATTCAACACATGCCAATGCACGATGTCAATATTTGACATATACATCGTGTATCAATATTACGCATGCACCACAAATTTTTCTCCGCCCAACCCCAATCTATAGTGTGCACACCTGTGCACTATTGATTACTACACATTTCCTACGTTGCACCCCACAATGTCTAGAATTTAGTGCGCACTCTTATTTTATGCGCACCATGGCCATGTTGTAATTCCAAACTTACCAATCCAAATTTTGCATTAAGTAGAAACTCATCCCATGTAGGCTCACCGTTGAAACCGTAGCTTTGATACCAATTTGTAACATCCCCATCGCCAAACTGCATCGATACCAATCTATAACATCCCCGTTACCAAACTTCTCTGATACCAATCTGTAACATCCCCGTTACCAAACTGCTTTGATACCAATGTGTAACCTTACCCAACCTACTACTGATCAATGCTACTCCAAAATCTAGTGTGCATATTCCACTCTATAATCATAAGTCTGTAAAGTAATACTTGAAGTAACGCGCTCATCCCTAAGCTAAGTCGCACCAAACTTTCCTCTTTTTACACAACTTAAAACAATGAAAGTAACACAATGTAATTGTGCACCCAAGCATACTGAGAACATTGCTTTACTATGTGTGTATTCCATACTGAACATGAGACCATTAGTACGCGCACAACCATTCTGCCTTATACGCCAATAATGTTCTCTTTGTGCGCACAGACTGCTTCCCTGTTCACACAAGTAAGTCCAGTGTCTGGCGCACACATATTATTTCCCTGCGCACACAACCATTTTAACCTCATCTCAGAGACTCATAACCAACATCATAAGGTTAACATAAGAGGAAAACTAACAACAATTGTCATACTCATGCATGACTACAAATACATACTATCAACACCACACATACATGTGCAAGAAAGATAATACAAAATAACAAAAACTACTTATATGCAACAAAATACAAGAATTAAACCCATATTAAACGCAAATAATTAAGCACACGGTAAATGAGACAAGCACATAAAGACACTTATATTTTATGAAAAGTCACCAACTGCACGCATAACTCTGATTTTCCTCCTAGCCATGGACTATGTTTCTCATATACTTTCAACAACAGATCACCCTTGAGATGGGGCTTACCTCCACTAGGGAAAAAGGGTTCCTAATGCCGAGATAAGGTCTGATAATCAACAAAATTTCTTAGTCCAAGGTGCCACTAATGCAACTAGCATATAGTCTCTCATTCCCCACATGCTTGTCACACCCAAGGAAGTGTGCCCCTTCTCTGCTCAATAGTCCCTCGCTACCCACTTCCCTTCCAGGGTTCCAACAATAGGCAGAACAGGAAGTCTCAGAGCCCTACAACTAATGCCCAATGCACCAATGAACAATTCCCAACAAAACTCTCACCTGGAGAGAATGCCCACGAGCCTGACAACCCATCTCTTCGACAACAAATCTCTCACCTAGAGAGACTACTCATGGATTTGAAAACCCGCCTGTTCGACAAAAAAACTCTGGTTACAATACAAAAAATCCCTTACAATATTTTCTCTACAAGTAAGGTAATATTCATAATTCCCAGATGGTATGACCCCTTTTTGCACATGAGAAAATGAATGACTAATCCCCTTAATGATTTCTACCCCCTTCCAAATACACTAAGGCCAACAATATATATTGCATGCCTTAAACTGGACACTTGTCACCTTTAGAGATAGATATAGCCACTTGGTGACCCATTCCCATCCCTTGAGAACTTAGGATAATTATTTATCCATAAATTACACTTTTCCAGAAATGTTAATAAAATATTCCCTAGGACTTAAATCCCCCCCTCGTTTCCCTTTTTTGGTGGAGTTATCCCGCCATATATTTTCATATGATCTATTTGCGCGCAACGATGTGATAATATTAATAACTTAAGTATGATTACACTTTACAAGGATAGGCACACTGGCTTATTTGCGTCTCGACTCACCAACCCCATATCCAAACAAGCTCTTCGGCTTCTAATACATATACATATACATATATAACTCAACTTGATGCGCACTGCCAGGTAATCCCCACGCACTTACTCAGGTGCGCGCAACACTGTGAAATGTGTGTACCCTTCCTTTGATGTGAAACCACACGCACTCAACCAGGTGTGTGCATCAGTATGAAATGTGCACACCCTGTCTTTGATAACAATTCTCATGCACTACTCAGGTGCATGCAAAACCAATACTTGGTTCCAACGGCTCATCAACCTATATGTACATTTACATTTACAATTGGTACCAACAACTCACTAGCATATATGTATAATTACAAGGGTTCGAATTAGGGACACTACACATAACATCGTGATTTATAATACTTGTAAACGTTGACATTTTAAATTAATTAAATATCCAAGATTGATTAACCGAGAGTGAGAAATTAAAGGGGATATGATACCATGAGAGGGGAAAGGTAAAGGGGTCCAAGGACATGTTTGTATGCCTAGCTACCTATTTATCTTATTCCTACTTTTCCTACTCATCTTTCCATTGCATAACATTCACTCTATTATAATCTTGATGTTGAGCCTAACCTATAGTCTAATTGGATATATCAGAAGTGGGAATAACCATCTCCTAGATTTAGGTAACCACCTCTTACATATTTTCATCTTGTACCATACATTCTTGGAGGTAGGAAGTGTTGTATTAGGAGTCTTTCTTACCATCTTTCACTCATGTTGAGACAAACAAATTCAAATTGGAAAAAGGGAGCTATTTCTTGGAAGCATTGGGAAGAGAAATATAGAGTTTTATGATGGAAAAGAGAGAACATATGATGGAATTGAATATTGCATGAAAGAAATCTATAGAACCTTGCAAAGATGAGGATAAGGAGATGAAACAATAGAGAAGAAAAATAAATAATTGTTGTGCAACAATAAAGGCCAAGTTTATTACAGAGACAACCTTGCAATCCCAAAAGAAAGTTGGTCATAAAATTATTCAAGAGACAAGAGGAATGATGTTGGGTTTTAATAAAAAATGGACAATAGTTTGGACTCTCTTTTTTTCCAAAAAAAAAAGGTATCTTCTTTGAGTAAAATGGAAGGTACAATCCTTAGGAGAAAAGATGCATTACAAAATGAGCAGCAGAAACATGCTTATACCAATTATTGTGAAAAACAAGGCCTTCCAAAAGGCATGACATAATAGTCACCAAACAAGAAGACTGTGAAGTCCAAAAATATCATACAAAATATAAAGTACAAAGAGATATCAACAATGAGAGAAACTTCAAGAACAAAAACTACTTATCGGAGAGGACACCCTCTCTAATTGAGAGAAAATATCATGTAGAGTATTCTTCGAGAAAAAAAAATCTTCCAGCAACAATGCATCTTTAGAAAGTGCATCAGCTCGAGTATTAAGTTCCCAAAAAATATGAGTGCAACTAATATTAGTGAACATAGCATAAATATTAGGAATTTGATGTGAAATATGTTGGAGGCATATATTTCTAATCTAGAAATCTTCCTTCATCCAGTTTATAACAAGCTTTGAATCCCCAAAAATCTAGAGTTCAAGAACATCCTTGTCCACGACTACCTTTAATAGTGCAAACAAAGCTTTGAGTTCTCCCAAATTGTTTTTCCCCTGTCCTAAGTTCACTTTTCCATAAAAAAAAATGAGAATAAAAAAAGTGAAGAATAAATTCCACACTACAAACTCTCTCCGGAACTTAACATACACCATCAAAAAATCCCCATCCAAAAGATTTGTTTATCTCCAAATCATGGACCAAAGAAGGATGTCTTATATTCTCATTAGATTTATAACAAGAGAGAAGAGCCGAGGCCTATTGAGAGACTTTGATCATAAAGAAACACTTATCTTCAAACATACTAGTATTCATGTCCAACCATACCCCCCACACTACCAGAATCAGAAGCACCCTAAATACCTTCAAGGAAGGACGATTGAAATACTCCCAAAAATAATCAAGAATCAATTTTTTCTCCCATAAATGAGGCAACCCCAGCTGCCTCTCTATTTCCATCCAAACTTAATGAGAATAGGGAAGTCCTAGAAATGAATGAGAATTAGTTTCATCATGCCTTTTACATAGATAACAAAATCTTGGTCCTTTCTTATTCTAAACCTATAAGATGTCCCAAGTCAAAAAAATTCCATTCAACACTAGCTAGAAGAGAAAGATACCTTTCAAAAGACCACAAATTTTCCAAAGCTTATTGTACCACCAGAGACTAGTATTTTCTCCTAAATCCTAAATGGACAAATATCCCAATTTGGCCGAATACTCACCCCCAACATTGTTGAAATACCAAACGAGTTCATACTAATGATTTGATAATCACACTTTTGCTTTGTGTAGTTCGGTCGTATAATGATACCGAAGTTTATGCCACCTTTCATCAATATTAAGGTCTACAACGAAGAACCAACCTTGATACCAGATAGTTATTCTAGCACCACCACCTATGTGATTGAGAGTACAATAACCAATCTCCTAAATTTGTATGACAAGATAGTCTCAAAGAAAGATATGATCTCCATACTCTGAAATAGTGTCCTTATTGATCATTACATTTACACCAGAGGCAACTTTCCAATCCATAAAATTCCCTATGATACGAATTGCAAGAGAGAGAGCTCACCATTGATTATATACATTTGAAGTGTGTTTCTATTTGTGACAGATCCAATCTAGAACATAATATAGAGAAATATATTTGTCTATCAAAATACGTCTCCATAGGCTATCTCTAGTCAAGAACACCCATAAATATTTGGTGGCTAAATCCTTACCAAAAATACAAATATCATTTAGACCCCAACCCACAAAGCACTTGGGATTTGACAAGATTTTCCAATTTTTCAGATGAGACCCCATATTTTCTACACTACCTTTCGAAAGAAAATTAAAACAGAGTTTCTGAATGAGAGTTAGAATTCCTTTCAGAATGAGTGCGAATAATTGCCACTACAACAGTATAGATTTGCACAAAAATTTGAGTAGGATCAAATTCCCCCCTCGTGACATCCAACTATTACACCATAAGTTGACTTTCCTTTCTATCTCAGATAAAATCCATTTCCAATTCACTACAATGTAAGTATTGGGTTTAAGATGAAAGTTGAGATATTTAAACCCTTCCTCCAATGTGCATGCAGAGAAATTGAAAATCCCAAAGAGATTGTGCCAGATACCTTCCTCTACTTCCATAGAATAGATAGATGATTTTGTTACATTTGCAACCATCCTTGTAGCATCACATAAAATCTCCAAGATGTCATTTAAAATCCTGCCTTCATACTTCACACAAAAACAAAAAATTAGCACATCATCCATAAATAGAAGATGTGTAAGTCATTCATTCCTACCCAACTTGACACCTTGGAACTTGTTGGCTATTTTTGCCTCCAAAATTTCCCTACTTAACCCATCAACAAGCAAAGGAAATAGGTGAGGGGAGAGTGGAAAACCTTGTCTCATCCCTCATGCAACTTTGAAAAATGACGAACCTAATCCATTAATTAGAATGGAAAAGGATATAGCACACACACAACACATGATTCATTTCACCAATGAAAGATCAAACCGTATATGAAGAAGCAATAATTGGAGGCAAAGCCATGAAAAATGATCATAGGCCTTTGAGAGATCATTTTTTAAGATCCAAATATGATGCTTATGAACTTTGATTGTATGCATACCTTCCTGCACTAACCCTATTGCTTCATAGATAAGACAACCCTTGAATAAGCCAAACTGTTCTGAAGTAGTGACATTAGATAGGATGAGTTTAAGACAAACTACAATAATCTTTGAAATAGTTTTGTGTAGACAATTTCAGAAAGCAATTAGATGGAAGTCATCAAATGAGTTGGGGAAGTCCAATTTAGGAATAACCACTAAAAAAATTGCATTTACACAACTTGAAATTTTACTAGTCATTCACACTTCTTCCACTACCTACAAACGGTCATCCCCAAGAAGATCAAAGAAATATTCAAAGAATTCAACAGTCCAACCATTTATCCCTAGAATCTTATCCCTTTTGAAGGATGAAATGATAGCTAGAAACTCAAATTTGGCAACCTCACTGAAAAAAGCACAATTATCTTCCTCCTCAACCTGCCTCGGAAAATAATAAAGAAGTTTAAGAATTTGCCGCATTTTCACCTGCTTCGGTTCCTTGAAAAAGTTTCAAAATGATTCACCCCTAATGCTACCAAATATGAAAAACCTATGACCTTATTATTACTCGAGTCATTAAGCTCCTAGATAGTGTCATAAATTTTCTAAAAGTTAGCATAGTTTTGGAAAATTTTGGTATTTTGGTCCCCAACAACAATCCATAGTGCTCGACTCTTAAGTATTCAAGTTTTCTCTTGTTCTATCAAGATCTTGGACCGAAGAGTTTCCGATGAATGACATCTCTCCAAATCAGACGTGGATGTCAATTATTTTGGCTTTGAAGCATAAAGATGCTCAATCTCTTGTTCAATATTGCTAATCTCCTCAACATGCACCTTCCTCGGTGCCCTAGCCCAATTTATAACCTTCTCTTTGACTTGCCAGAGGGATGATATGAATTGAAAACTAATCGAGGCCCATGCATATGCATTAAAGGGATTCCAATTTTCAAGTACCAACTTGTAGAAGTCATCATTCTTTCACCATGAAGGATTGTATTTAAAAGGAGCTTTAGGTTTCCCAGTAGATTTATCAAATTTCATGAAAATTGTGAAGTGATTCGAACAACGGATATTTCCAACCCAAGAATGATAAACACCAAAGTATTGAAGAAGATCATGGTGCACAATATATCTATCCAATCTCTTTGATACTCTATCTACCCCAGCTCGACTATTGCTCCAAGTTAGGCATAATTGAATGGGTTCTACATCCACCCATCCCGCTGCTTCTATTTTATCATTAAGAAAACTTTCCATCCATTCCTCTCGAGTAGAAAACCCCCATATTTCCTCCCTAATTAATGTTATATTAAATCCCCTCAAATGACAAAATAGTCAGAGCCTAAACATTTAAGAGTTAAAAACATGTTCCAAAAAACCCTCCTTTCCCTCATAAGGTCCATACAAGTTAAGGACCATGAATGATCAATCAAATTCCTTACTATAGAGATCTGTATAGAGACCTATCAGAATGGAAAAACAATAAACAAGGGTGCAAGTAGAATAAAACCTTTTGATGATTCCTCTAGAAAGTCCATCTAAATCCAATCCATAAAAACCCCAACCTGGAAATAGTTTTACCAAATAGCCAATGATTGTTCCACTATGACCCATTGATTCTTTCATGAGGATAATATCCAACCTATCCAACTCAACGAACAAATTTAGGGAAAAAAAATTATCCCTTCCCCCCATGCCTCTCATATTTATAGACATGAGCTTCATTAAGAACCCACAATCGGGGTTGCTCCTACTCTAAGGACCCCTAAAATATATCTTTGTCTACCCTGAGAGATTTCATGGTGAGCATGCTCTTGCACATGCTACAAAGATAATTTATTCCTCACTTTATTAGGCCTAGGATTTTTTGGACTATCAAACCCCACCCCCTCGATATGACATGGCTCCATGAGGAATTACGTGGCCTCAAAAGGTATGAGTCCCTTCTAGAAGAGGCAGAGGTGGAAAAATGAGAGTGGGACTTATGAGAAACCGATACTTGAGAGGACATGGATTCAAAATATTTTGAAAGAACAATAATGTAAGAGTCTTCTTTCCCCTTTGCAAAAGAAATATGTACATATAACTCTCCCCTATAGGGACTAGGGACATACCTTTCTAGCTCAGGAGGTTCTCCATGCACTTGCTAAATAGAACCCAAAACAAAAGAAGGAATTTGCAAAGGAAGAGACTTACCCAAATCTTGTTGAGAGTTGGAGATCATTGTCCATAGATCTTCAAGCTTGCTCCATTGAGTAGGAGAAAGGTCCAAATAATCCCCAAATTTATCCCAAAGGCATTTATTCTCCTCTCCATGCATGTCACCAACTTTAAAGGAACTTTAATATCACCCACCAAGACATTTCTCTGAATCTCTTTGTCATCACAATGAGCGCCTTGATAAAGTGTCACACCCCCCCCCACAAAATGAGATATAGGAGAATTTTGTGCATCCAATAACCTCAAATATGAATTAAGACTAGAAACAATACCTCCATGAGATCACCTATTAGATCCCACAAATTTATTTTGAAATGACAACTTGTAGTCTTCCAATACGTGGCAAACCTTGCGAGAATCATTTGAAAAGAATATTTACATAATCTAATATATGAGTGTAGAATATATTACCAACCACCAATTCTATAGATTTGAAAATCCCTTTTCGAGGGTCTAGATCTACCAGAATTTGCAGAACATAATGGATACTATTATTCTTGTATGAGTCATCTAAGGCTATAAACTTCTCAAAGACTTCACTAATGGCCCTTAACCCTTTATCAAACCAAAATTCTAAAGGCAAATTTGGGAGTTTAATCTATGTTGGAGCACTGGATAGAATCTCCTCTAGAGCATCAAACAAAGGGTGTTAGGACTTGGCATTGAGTATATGTTGATCCTGATACCATTGAACCCCCAAATATTTCCAAGCTTCATCTTTGGAATGAAAGATAAAAGAAATCCATCCTTTGGATATAATATGTACAATCATGGCATACTCTAAAACTATAATCCAATGTGACTGCATCCACTCATTTAAAGCTGTTATCGAAAACCTCATGCCACAAAACTTACCAACAAGTGTGCGGCCATCCAAGTTTTCTATCTAGCTAACTTGAAGGTCCTTCCATACAACCAATGAAACCCCTCCACAATGAAACTTGATCACCCTCCTACACTTTCCACCTGCATTCCTCTTTCCAGCAGAAAAATTACCACCCTATAACTCCTCAAGGTTCAAATTTTTGCTAATAAACCCAAAAGATCGAAATCTAATAGGATCAAGACCATTCTATGTTTCCATCAAATGAACAATAAGGAAATGATTTTTCACATTCAGAGAACCTTCAATCGTGTCACTCAAACCATAACCTCCTCCATTGGCTGCATCCCCAAGATATTCACTTCCCCATTCTTCTCTAGTACAAAAATACCTCGGAAGACCAACAGTACCATGCGGTTTGATAGAGTTAGGACAACTAGCCTTGGGGATCCTTCCAAAAGTAACTTCTTCTCTATTGTCCACATCCCCAAGATATTCACTTCCTTGTTTGGTCCCTGTACAAAAATCTTACAAGATATCAACATTACCATGCGATCTGATAGTTCTAGGACTACAAGCCAGGAAGCTCCCTCCAAATGGTACTGCTCCCTCACTTGAACTGACACCTTCCGAGTATGACACCAAATATTGTTCCACGCTGTTTATTTTTCAATAAGCTAGGTTAAGCATGTAGTTCATTCCAATTTTGCATTGTCTTAACCATAAACAATAATTTTGCAACAACCAAGATCACAAGAAGAAACACCACACACAAGAACACAAGAAGTATCCTAGGAAACCCTTCTCAACAAGGGAAGAAAACCCAACCAAATCCTTTTCTATATTATTTAAGAGAAAGATCTTCACTACCAATAAGACCTAGCACACAAGAGGGTGCTCAAACCCTAGAAGACTAGTGCCCAAGAGAGGTGCACACTTTTCCCAAGAATATGTACTTGCTGAAATTTCTAAACTCATGTGAAAGATATGATTCCACAATGGGGAATCTACCTTTACTTATATTAGACTTGTCCTATCAACATAAGTGTCTATTGGCACAATAGGGTCGACCTCTCTAAGTCACATTATAAATAATATTAACCGGATTAATTATCTTTTACATTTATTATTAATCACATTAAGGTGGGGCCGACATGTACCCTTTACATTACAATTAGGGTTATAGGCAGGTCTGACTCTTAAACAATATAGCAAGGGATACTATACACCCACTAGTGCTCATCCACTATTGGAACATCCATAGGGATGTCCATATATCTAGCTCACTACATTACACAGAAGAACCACTTCTTCACTAGTGCTCAACCACTAGGATCACGTTCACCTGTGCTCATCCACAGGCACGTCCACTCAACAGATCTTCTTTCCCACTGCATTACATAGGAGAGTCATCTGTAGTTTCTCATCAAATCTTATGCTTATAGGAGGCTAATACATAATCTTCATTTCTATTCTCATGACGATGCACCCAACACTTTGGGATTTCACATGTTCACCTTGTGCTCAGCCACATGCACTTCCAACTCTGCAGATATCCTTTCTCACTATGTTACACAGGATAATCATCTGTAGTTCTTCTCAACACTCTGTAAGGAGGAGGCCATCTCTACATTCCTTCTCTATCTCAAATAGGAACCACATACCCATCTCAGAGGCTTTCTCTCAGGTTTGTAAGCTGGAGAATGTCTCACGTAGTTTCTTTCTCTCAGGTTTGTAAGTTGGAGAATGTCTCAAGTAGCTGAAATCATAAACACACACAAGTTTACACAAATATCATATCCTCAGATAAGGTGTCTTCTGAGTAATCTTCAAGTTGTAAGATGTCATCCATAATACATAGATTTCCTTCAACTCCCCACAAGTCACCAGCACCCTACCAAAAACCCTATGTAAACCCTTGGTCTAAAGATGAAAACCCCATCAATCACCCTAGTAGTTTGGACTCTCTATGCACATATTGAAGAGAATTATAGGGAAAATAACTCTTGAGGGAATATTGAGCAGAGAAATGAGTATATTCCTCATGTTGTTTGGAGCAGGTATTATGAGTGCCAAACCTGATGTGATTGAGATATTGGTAAAAAAATCAATGGTGGGTTGCTTGTTTGATATTTTATGCATATTGGGATGAGAAGAGTGACTTGAGAGAGCCTTGAATTGATCTTCTATTCCACAGAGGACTACCTGCTATTGGGTGGAAAAATGTTGGCCCTCAATCAATTGCTTGGAATCTAGCTCTTGGAAAAGATAAGTACCTCTTATTTTCTCTAGATATTATTATTATTATTTGATGTTCATAATTTTGAGATGTAAATTGTTAAATGCGTTGAAATTTCATGTAGGATTAATGAATGAAAGAGTTGTTGTTGGTAATCATTTCGAATGATTATGTAAGTGGAAATATACATGAAAATCTCATGTATGCTAGCTGTTTGGTAAAATAATTATGTTGAGGGATGACTCCTCTATTCTAATTAATTAGCAATACATGAAATATGACCTCTAGGAATATGTACAATGAATTGCTAAGAATTTCCCTTTAAGATATGGAATCTAGAATCAATTTTCCTATAGGTGTACATTGTCTTCCTAGTTGTTTTCCAAGTTTGTACGATTGCAATTATTGGAACTCCCTTGAATTTTTTGGAAGGATTATTTGATGTTTAACCCTTTCCTTATTCAATCCCAAACAATCGTTTTAATTTGAAGACTTCATGTAGCTTCTACAAGTCAAAATTATGAGTTTTATGAGATTTTTGGGATATGCTCCTTATTTTTTTGAAGGAAAATACAAACCTAATCATCAATTTCCCTAAGGAAACCCATGATAAAGCCTCTTGGTCACTATTTTCCCTTACGACAATTGCGACCAAATGCTTCGATGTCTTATTTTGTCCTCCTTTGATGAATTTTGGGTTTGTGAATATTGGAATGATGATTTAAGAGGTTGTTGACTATCATGGATGACAATTAGAATTCATGAATGATGTTAGTGATGTTTTATGATGATTTTGAATAATTTTGATACCATATCTTTGCTTTAAATTGCCTCCTTGAAGAAATAGATACCCAAATCACCCTTACACTTGACAAATGGTGTTTAATGTGTATGGAAAGTTTTTGTATTTAAGGTGAATGTTTTAAAGGGATTAAATGAGATATTTATCCTTCTTTAAAATTTGTTTGTACCATGGTTTTTTCTTTCATTTGTCTCCTTTAAGGGAAAAACTAATCACCCCCCCTACCCCCTTGAACGTATGTGAATGATATGTATAGTTTGGGCATGGGGTGCAACCTCATGTAAGTGTATGAGGTGGCATGGGGTAGATGTTTGGGCATGGGGTGCATGTAATAACAGGGAAACACAAAGTCTTACATGTGGGTGCCTTTGTAGAGGGCGAGCTACACCTTGTCATAAATGCAATTGTTTCCTATCCTATTCATTGCATTTTATTCTTATCTTTATTTATTTTGATATTTTTCTCTTGTGCTTCAAGGGAATAGAATAAGGCCACTGTCCTGGATTGATGACCAGAGGTGACAAAATTATCCACAAACATTTTACGGAGATGAAAAGGCTGGTTCGTGATGAGACCCCCTTTCTCTTGGCTATGCCACCAAGAGCCACTACCTTGGATTAGTGACCATATAGTTGGTAGTGTCATATCTCTACATTCTCATGGTCATAATAGGTCGTCTCATGATGCCACCCGCTATCCATCAACTAATACCTTGAGTGTTCATGTTATTCTATGGGTGCCCTTTTCTTACTGAGAAACTTTTCACTGCTTTCTGGGGGATCCCTGGGAAAAGCATCTCAAAGGTTTCAACTTTGTATTTTAACTCTTGCCAACTAATTTTACCCTCTGGGCCTTTAGCTCCTTCTTCCCACAAGGTAAGATACAACCCTTCCTAGTTTAGCTAATCCCAATTCCCAAACAAGGATAAGGGAGATGAAAGGAATAAAGATGGAAAATGGTAAGTATGGAGGGAGTAGATGATGAATTTTCAAAGACCAACCCAGTAGCAACCCATCCTAAAGGGATATCAACTTACCAGGGCACCATGTTACCCTTCCAAGTATGAATGAGGCAAAGAGCATAATTTCCAAGCAAACGCCATGAACTGAAGAAGGATCCAATACAACTTATTCAAGTGCTTCAAAAATCAGAGTGATACATACCATGATACTCGTACTCATTACCTCATGGAGAAAGACTCACCGCTACTTTAGGACCAGGCTGGTGGGATGGATACTGCTGCTAGTGATAAGTGGACGGCACTGAAGAAAACAGGGGCCCTCCGGGGCCATGCTCAAGTCGTATGGCTCTCGGTACTCCATGTATAGGACCTGTGGGCCTCAAGCCATGATCTCCTTTTTTATCACTAGTCTAGGGGATACCAATACCATTATGTAACATACCCATTACCAAATTTATTTGATACCAATATTTAACCTTACCCATCCTACTACTGAGCAATGCTACTCCAAAATCCAATGTGAAAATTCCACTCTATAATAATAAGTCTACGCAGTAATACTTGAAATAACATGCTCAACGCCAAGCTCAGTTGCACCACTCAAACTTTACTCTTGTTACACAACTTAAAACAACAAAAGTAACACAATGCAATTGTGTGCCCAAGCATAATGAGTACATTGCTTTACTGCGTGCGTATTCCATACTGAACATGAGATCACTACTACACGCGCAATCGTTCTAGCGTCACACGCCAATTTTGTTGTCCTAGTGTGCGTAGACTGCTTCCCTATGCACACAAGTAAGTCCAGCCTCTAGTGCACACTAAGTATTTCCCTGCATGCACGACTATTCTAACCTCGTCTCAGAGATTAATAGCGAGTATCATAAGGTTAACATAAGAGGAAAAATAACAAGAATTGTCATACTCATGCATGACTACAAATACTGACTATCAACACCACACATACATGTGCAAGCAAATAATATAGAATAACAACAATTACTTATATGCAACAAAATACAAGATTTAAACCAATATTAAACACAGATAATTAAGCACACAGTAAATGAGACAAGCACATAAAGACACTTATATTTTATGAAAAGTCACCAACTGTGCGCAAAACTCAGATGTTTCTCCTAGCCATAGACTTTGTTGCTCATATACTTCCAGCAACAGGTCACCCCCGAGCTGGGACTTAACTCCACAAGAGAAAAATGGTTCCTAATGCCAAGCTAAGGTCTGATAATCAACAAAATTGCTCAGTCCAAGGTGCCACTAATGCAACTAGCCTACAATATCTCATTCCCCACATCCCTCTCACACCCAGGTAAGTGTGCCCCTTCTCTGCTCAACAATCCCTTGGCTGCCCCACTTCCCTTTCAGGGTTCTAGAAATAGCCTAGACAGGAAGTCTTAGAACCCTGCAAATAATGCCCAACACACTAGGGAACAATTCCCAACAAAACTCTCACCTAGAGAGAATTCTCACGGGCTTGACTACCCACCATTTCAACAACAAATCTCTCACCTAGAGAGATTTCTCACGTGCATGAAAACCTGCCTCTTCTATAACAAAACTATGGTTATTGTTAAATTTAGAGCAACTATTAAGTTCTTTTCAATTTACTAGACAATAATAGCATAAGCAGGATCATTGAAAGATACACAATCACAAGGTACATAACATTTATCTTGGGAAACCCTCATGGGGGAGAAAACCCAATGAAAGATTCCTTATTATAGATAGCCAATACAATGCCAAAATAATAAACCAAACACTAGAGAATATCCAACACTGAGCAATGCGCCTCTCTCTTCCTTCTTTTGACAACTGGAAATTGCAACTTCCTTCAAACTTGCGTACTAGATGAGTGACTTGAGTGAGTGAGCTAATGAGGCGCTAGCCTCTCTTATTTATACTAGCTTGTAGGCGCTAGGGTAGTGTCTCTTCATCAAGTAGGGCCGACTTCTTCACTTGGTGGTTAGAACCACTTTAATTAGGCTTGTGGGCAGACTTCATAATTAGCAACATATAATTAGGGTTTCACCAATCCACAATAGGGGATTTGGTCTTATACAAAGCCCGACATGATCAATCCACAAAAAGGGGATTTATCTATAAGATAATAGCTCAATAATAAGTAGAATATTCTTTGTAGTTACAATATTTCAACACTCCCCTTTAATAAGAAGGGTATTCTACAACATCATCAGGAGAGAGAGAGGGAAACTGCAACAACAAGATTTGGAACACTGACTGACATATCTATAAATCATCAAAATGTTTTATCGTCATCAATAATATCATCATTCTCTGTATGAAGATGGAATGGCATCATCATCATTGTTCACAGTATGGAGCTGGAACCCGAAACATCAACATCAATTGGCATAAAATCAATAACAACAACATCATCATCAACAACATGAGGCTAGATCAACATCATCACAGCATGAATGTGGAGCAAAAACATCATAGCACGAGGCTGGAGAACCAACATCATCATCATCATCATGGGGCAACAAAGTGAGGCAAGTGTATCAACAAAGTTTTTTGGTACTCTGAAAGTCCCTAGCGATCTTCCCAGGAATCATAAGATTCCTTAGGATATAAAATCCAAACGGAGCTACCACGTGGTACTTGTTGATATTATGGTAGTTGCGGGAGCTATTTACCTCCATGTGTAACCCTAACAAAAAATAGAATATTCCGGGAAGCAAGAAGAAACCCTAAAGCATTGAACATAACCCTAGAAGACAAGTCGGCTCAAGGAAATATTTAATATTAAGTGTTTAGCCTCCAGAATGAGAAGTCGGCCCAGACAACTCATGAGAAATAGTATAAATACAGAAAGCCATATCTTATTTGGTACACACACCTCACAACTGCATAAATGTACAAGTACGCATTGCAGAAACTGGGTAAGTGCGCAAGTTTGGAGAGTAGTTGCAGCTGTAGCTACTGCAATCTGTATTCTCGGGTTAGGCTTGGAATTTCTATTGGTTATGGTTTGGACTTTCTGCCCTATATGCTTGCTCTGGAGATATGTATGCTAAATTGATTAGCTATTAGGCCTAGGGTGTGCTTCCGAAATCATTCTCTGTCAAGGTTAAGGTGCTCGGGGGTGGCTTCGGCCTATGGTTGGGTGACAATATTGCTATATTGTCTATGGTTAAATGAGAACATCTATTATTTCTAACAGGTTATGGGTCCACACTATCTTCAGACAGTCTAACCGCTGGAAGATAGATTGAGAGGACTTTCTCAGTTACAGCTGCAATTTCAGTCAAAGTTTTTGCTGCAGCAACGAAACCCTAACCCTCTTGTTGAGGCACCTTAAGTGAAGAGATTCACCTAATTTATGGATAGCCTGGTATGCCTTAACCTAGCGCACCTCATGGTACTCTCAGCAAGCTAAGACGTCAAGTTTGATTTTTTGGTCAAAGTCCAAGGTTGACCAAGTCAAAGCAGTTATGACTTACTCTATGAAGTCAAAAAACAAGTTAGAGGGGGCTTCTAACTTTAGAGCGTGGAAAACAAGGATTGACCTCATCCTTTCCAAGAATAAAGTGTTGGATATCATGAAAGGAAAGACTGTGGAACCACAATTCGAAGAAGGAAAAGAGAAGGAACCTCAGAACGTTGCAGTTATGGAGAAGTTCGAAGACAATGACATCGATGCCATGAGTATCATAGTGGACTCTATAAAAGACCATTTGATACCCTACATATCCCATCTTGACTCATCTAAGAATATGTATGATTCCCTAACAAACCTCTTCTCAGTCAGAAACATTGGACAAGTAATGAGTTTGAAGAATGAATTCCATGACATGAAAATGAATGATGATGACAGCATAACATCATACCTTTTGAGAATGTCTCAGTTAAAAGATCAACTACAATATATTGAAGAAATCATTTCAGAGAAGGAACTAGTAAATATAGTACTCAATGGCCTTCCCAAGACATGGGATGCATTTTCCGCAAGCACGAACACAAGAAAGGAGTATCCCACATTTGAAGAACTTTGGACTTGTTGTGCACAAGAAGAATCAAGGATTAGCACAAAAGAGAAATCCCAAAAGAAATACGATGATCAAGCTTTCACAACAAATTTCATGAATTTCAGGAATACGAAGAAGTTTGGCTCAAGGAAGAAACTAAATCAAGAAAAGAATATGTCAAAGATACAATACTTCAACTGTCGAAAATATGGTCACTATAGGAGCCACTGTTCTGAGTTAAATAAAAGGAAGGAAACAGACGAAGCAATAGTTGTTGAAGAAAGAGAAACCCTCAAAGAAGGTCAAGTAGGAGAAAACAAACATCTTCTTCTAAGACAAGATAACAATATTCTTCATAATTCTTGTACATACCATGTTTACATAGTTTCTGTACATATCTTACATATCTATTTCTTAGAAGATAAGATGTTCAAAGAGAAACAATACCTATGGAAGAATAACAAGATAAGGATTGCTATCACGATGACTACAATTCAAGCAATACACATGAAAAGATGAAGTACATTGACAATCCTTGGTAATAATTCCTTTGGAAGCTATTAACATAAGTAACAACTTCAAGATAGGCCGAAATCAGAATCAAACTTGAAGAAACCTGGAAGAAGTAAAAACAGAAAGAAGTCAGCAATCAAGAGGAAATTAGAAAAAGACTTGTGACACTTTGTAGAAGGCAACAAGGATGTAGACAAAAGCATGGAGACTCTTAGATGAAGGGAGCCGATTATATAATTCCAAAAGAAAATCATACATTCATGCATGAAGCAAGGATTCAGAGGGAGCTAATCCTAAATAATATGATCCATTGAGGATTATGAAGTATCTGTGCATGTTCCCATTGATGGTAGCAGCCGTGAAAAGTAACATGTGTTAAGTTTGACTTTAGAAGAAGTCTTGTTCGAAAAGAAGCCTTAAAGTATCCCTGGTTTTTCATCCACATCCATGATCTTATGATGAAAGGAAGAAGTTGGAATCTTCAAGGCATGGAATATATAGAAAACTCCATGGACCTAAGATCTAAAGAGAAACATGAGGAAGAACATGAAGATTCCAAGAGAGAAAGAAAAACCAGAACAACCAGTCATTATATCGAGAATCACAAGACTACCAGCTTGGTTTGAACCCACTAGAAGCAATCAAGAAAAAGAAATGGAAGTTGTGATGAAGAACAGTGTATGAAAGACTTATGAATGGAAGCATTGCGATATTTAGAACTAGAGGTTCTCCCAGATGGAGGGAGAAGACTATGATGATAACTTGTTCTGGTAACTAGACATACCTCTACCCGAGCCATTATATCTTCTGCAATATCCATGGGTTGGAGTTTACATTAGATAAATGTAAGGATTGTTCTCCTCAATAGAGTAATTGAACAATAACCGTATGTAGAGCAACCTCAAGGTTTTGAGGTATACTAGAAATATACCCTTGTATGTAGATGGAAGAAGATCTGTATGGATTCAAACAACTTGGTGCAGAGCCTCTCATTCACAACAGAAGCGCGGTGAAAACTTTCTATAACAAAGATAATGTATCATAATGGTTACTCATAAGTCCATGATGATGGATTGGTAATCCATGACAAACTATCATGATGATAGAAGAAGTGATACTTGGATATGTTTCAGTTTGAGACTTGCCACGATGTCATGAGCTAGCAAGAAACAAAATTTCTGAATTCAACCATGATATATTGTAACGATCAAATCTATATGAAGCCTTCAGAGAAAACCAATGTTCCAGAAAAACCAAAGTACATTGAGATCAAGCATTACATTCTCTGTGATGAAGTACAGAAAAGAGAAGTGGTTCTCCAATATATCTCCATAGATGAGCAAATAAAAAATATTTTGGTAAAGCCTCTGCCCAAGATGAAAAAGTTTGCGTACTCAAGAAATAAGCTCGAGCTCGTAGAGACGACTTCCTTATTGAAAAATGAAGAGATTACTCCTAGGTTGGGAGGGAGCATTGATGTGTTATTGATTTATGGAAAATCATTGATCCAGATTTTATGAGCAAAATGAAATGAATATAGATTATTAATAGGTTCTTATCACAAAATAACAGAGATACAGTAAAACTGGTTTTCTATTCAATAAGAAAATAAGCTGAAACTGAAAAATGCAGCGGAAACAAGCTTGCTGGAATGGTGGCGACTTATCTATGAGAAGAGATGTGACAGCTGCGCTTATTCACAAGAAGATGATTACAATGAGGCTCTGAAGGCATTTTACAATAAACAAGAATTCCAAAAACCCTAGACATCCAAAAACCTAACCCTAGGAGATGAAGCGCCAAAAGTCAGGTGGGCCCTGTTTGGGTAAGTTAGTACATCAACTTCTCGGGGTCGTAACTTTTGCATGCGATCTTCATTTTAGGCGTATGATAGCCCGTTGGAAAGGTATCATCGAAGAGATTCATTTTGGGGGTTTAATCATGTCTTTTTATGTCTTTGATAAGCTCAATCCTGAAAAACCTTCATTTAGGCCCTTAAAATGGCCCTCGAAGTTAAAACTACTAAAAATAGTAAATTGCCAAAATTGTCAGAAAATTGTTTTGAGCCATTTGGAAGAGGTGGGAGGCCACCGATATCCACCTAGATCAATCCTCCTTCCTTAGGAAGCAATGGTATCCATTGCGTTGAGTTCCCCCATCAGATTAGGAAATTTCTGCTGAATTTGGCCCCGGGAGAGCCACTTGCCTTGGTGCAGGAGTTGCCCTGCTTTGATGACTTGATAAAGATGGATCCTTTGTTGTTGAGTGCCCTTGATCCGTGTGTCCACAATCTGATCACTATATTCCTATTGTATGCAGTCATGGTTGAGCTTTGTTGGTGTCAGTTGTTCTGCTACGTTGGAGGTGTCCAACAATGGTGGGAAATAAGGGCGAAGAAGATCCTCATTGAACACTGGGTGCAAGCCAAAGAAAGGAGCAATGTTGAGCTCAAAAGAATTATCCCCCATGGCCTTGGTGATGGTGTATGACCCATAACAGAGTGGGCGAAGCTTCCGATGGGGTCTTGTAAGGCGTTCTTTCTGCAAGTGCAACCAAACTTTGTTGCCCAGTTGAAACTTATGTGGCACCCGATGTTGATCACGGCTCTGCTTGTACTTATCATTGGACTTCTGTAGGATATCCTAAACCTGTTAGTAGATGTGATGGATCCACTCAATGAACCGAGTGTCTTTGTCAGCTTCATTTGGAGTAGAATATGATTCGGTCGAGGTGACCGCAAGGGGAAGTGCAACATTTATGGGACCCAATGGTTGGAATCCCAACCCCACCTGAAAGGGGTTGTGGTCGGTTGAGCTATGCAAGGCTCGGTTGTATCTATGTTGGACATAGGGAAGGCTCTCATCCCATGTGTGAGGGTTATTTGAATTATACATGCGAAGGATATGCACAATCATTTGATTTACGACCTCGTTTTGACCATTTGTCTGGGGGTGGAAGGCTATGGATTTGGTGAGCTTAGTCTCTAGCAATGACCAGATGCTTGACCAAAATGTGATGAGAAATCGAATGTTCCGATCTGAGACAATGGTTTGTGGGATTCCAAAATGTACCTAGACTCGTTCAAAGAAGAGCTTGGCAGTGGCCTCTGCTATGATGTTCTTCTTGCAAGCAACCAGAATCACCATCTTAGAAAAGTGATCAACAACCAAAAAAACAAAGTCATTTCCCCACTTGGAGGATGGGAGGCAGGACATGTAGTCCATTGAGATGGGTTCCCATGGCCTTTCAGGAGTAGGAAGAGGGGTGTACAGGCACGATTTCTTAGTGGCCGGTTTGGCAATAGCGTAGGTAGTGCAGGACCTGATACACTTGTTGATCTCCTGTCGAAGTTTCGGCTAGTAGAAATGTTTCTGTAGCATTGCCACTGTCTTTTCGACGCTGAAGTGTCCTGCCACTCGACTGTAGTGGAATTCCCAGATTAGCTTCACTCGCTCGCTTGATGGAGCACAGATATGTCCCAGATGACACAACAACCCATCCTGAAGATGGAAATTATCGACAACTACATTTTCACCCAACATTTGGTAGGTGGTGGTGAAGTCTGGGTTTGTCTCATAGAGCTGGGGCCATCCAGAGGTCTCATGCCCACAAGAGTCTAGCACTGTGGTGAGTGCCGCGACTGGTGGTCTGCTGAGGCAATCAGTGAAGCGATTGGTGCTTCCAGTTTTATACTTGATGTTGAGGTGGAATTACTGCAAGTATGTGGACCAATTTTGATGGCGATCATTCTGAAATTTCCATTGTATCTGGATGAACTGTAGTGGCTTATGATTAGTGTGGATGGTTGTCTCCTTCCCAAGAATGTAATGTCTCCACTGGTGGCAAGCTTGCACAATGGAGTACATTTCTTTGTTGTAAGTAGGGTACTTACGGAAAACATCTGATAGTGTCTCACTATAATAGGCCACGGGGTGGTCGTACTAAGTGAGAACAACGCCCACCGCATAGTCTAAAGCATCTGTCTTGATATCAAAGGGATGTTGTAGGTCTGGTAGTGAAAGTACTAGGGTTGAGCACAAGCACTGCTTTAAATCGTCGAACGCTTGTTGTTGGGACCGGCCCCACACAAATTTCACCTTACTACCACCCCTGGTTATTTGTCTAAGGGGTCATGCAATATGGGAGAACCCCAACATGAACCTACGGTAGAAATTGGCAAGGCCCAAGAAGCTCCAAAGCTCAGTGAGTGTGGTTGGGGCTGGCCAGTCATGGATGACTTGGATCTTGGCTAGATCCACATGTAGGCCATGCTGATAAATTATGTAGCCCAGGTAATGGACCCTGTCCTTGCAGAAGGAGCATTTTTCCAAGTTGGCATATAGCTTGTGCTACTGTAGGGTGTGAAAAACCTGCTGAATATGCCACAAATGTTCGGCCCAAGTCTTGCTGTAAATGAGAATTTCATCCAGATGCACCACTACAAAAGTATTGGTGAATGGTTGCAGGATATCATCCATCATCCTCATGAAAGTGCCTGGAGCATTTGTCAAACCAAAGGGCATGACCAACCATTCAAAAAGGCCTTCCTTTGACTTGAAGGCGGTTTTCCATACATCTGTCTATTCTATCGGGACCTGGTGGTAGCTAGAATTCAGATCAATCTTACTGAAGTATTTGGCCCCCATGAGTTGATCAAGGAGGTCATCGATTCATGGAATCGGGTACCGATTTCTCACTGTGATTTTAGTCAGAGCCCTGTAATCAATGCAGAGTCGCCAGGTTCCATCTTTCTTTTGTACCAACATGATTGGGCTCCCTCAAGGTGATGAGCTGGGACAGATGTGCCCCTTGTGGAGCAGTTCTTGGATCTGTCTCTTGATCTCCTCATTCTCTAATAGAGAGTGAAAATAGATTGACCCATTGGGCAGCGGTGTGCCGGGGGTCAGATCGATGGGGTGCTTGACCTGGCAGTGTAGAGGTACCCCAGTAGGTGAGGAGAGTATATCTGAGTATTCTTCCACGACCTTATCTACTTGCTTCTGCTGTGTGGAGAGGTTGGCCGTAGAGACCCTGGATGTGGCTATGATATTTCACTTATTCTGAGAGTGAAATAAGAAGAAGACAAACTTCCCCATCTGAGAGATGACCTTCTTGCATTGCTTAGCAGAGATCAAGGAAATAGCACTGGGTGGGACTGCCTCAAGTATCCTGCACAATTTCCTGTTCAAAGTAATAATAACACTACAAGGCCTAGACTCATATACAACATGACGTTTCCATAAATAAGGTTGGCCCAAAAGAACATAAAAAACTCCGAGAGGAGCAACATCACACAATACCTCGTCTTTGAAGGGCTTGATGTCATATGACAGTCGACACTGTTGGCTGATGCGGAGATCGCTTCCTTGGCGGAGCCATCCAATGGTGTAGGGTTGTGGATGTGGTGTTTTCGGTAGGGCCATCCACTTGATGACCTCTGCTGAGATGAGGTTCTTCTATCTATTGCTATCCACGATGAAGTGTAATGGGGTGCCTTTTACCCACATCTGTGAATGGAAGAGGCGTTCTCCTTATTCTAGCTCGTTTGGTTAACCAGGCTAGATCTTGATGGTAGCAATGGTGGCACTGGGTTCCACATCAATGATCTGTCTTCCCATTTCTGGTTCTAGCTTAGAGTTTGAACCCGCATTTGATTCAAAGGCTTTCACTTTGGCCACCAGTGACTGCTTTGAGCAACTATCAACAATGTTATGCCAAGGGCTCCTATGGAAGCCACACCACTTCCTGGTATCTTTATTTGTCTTTTCGGTGTCCTTCTTTTCTTGCGGCTTGGACTGGTTGTCCTGATACTGTTCATATTTTCTTTGTCCTTTTTTCTGTGGGTTGGGGCTGCTTTTTCCTGGAATTTGTTGTGAGGGGTTCCCAGGCCCAAATTTCCGTGTCTTTTGGTGAGCTTCTGCTCGATTTTGACGGCATATTGGTAGGCCATGCCCAAGGATGAGGCATCCAAAAATTCTATTTCATTCTGTATGTATCTATGTAGAGAATCACGATACTTGAGCACCAGATGTCACTCTAAATCTTTGATACCCAGCTTGGTGCGCAAGGTATGAAAGATATTCGTGAAATTTGGCATTGCTTGGTCTCTTTCTTGCCGCAATGTGGTCCATTTGGTATACAAGTCGTCATAAATTCCGACAGGGTAGTATTGTTCCTTAATAGCATCCCCGAAGGAATCCTAGGTGGTTGTGATTGTAAATAGTGAGGGTTCCTCAGTTTCCTTTTGCTCACAAAAAGTTTCCCACCAATCTTTGACATGGGGAACGACTTTGAGGAGCGCAAAAGTAATCATTTCTCTATTCGAAAAGATATGGAGAGAAAAATACCCTTTTAGTAGATTCAACCACTTGTCTACAACATCTGTGTCTATCTGACCTTCAAATATAGGAATGTCAAAGTTTATTTGTACCTTGAAGGGGGTGTCACCTCCACTTGAAGAAGACGCGTTGCATGTTGGTAGCCGTCGAAGAATTTGCGAGAAACTATCCATCATCTTGTTCCTTTGTTGCGTGAGGGATTCCTCAATCAACAGTTTGAAAGGATATCTTGTGCCATCATATTTATTTTCTCCTGCCATGAGAGGTCGCTTGGGTGTGTGAGAGCTTTTTTCCTCAAGAGAAACAAGCTCGAGACCCAACTCTTTGTACTCCGACCTCGTTGGGGACATGCATTAAGATGACAAGGAGCAGACCGCTCTGATACCGCTGATCCAGATTTTATGAGCATAAAGAAATGACTATAGATTATTAACAGGTCCTTAACACAAAATAACAGAGATACAATAAAACTGGTTTTCTATTCAATAAGGAAATAAGCTGAAACTAAAAAATGCAGCAGAAACAAGCTTGCTGGAATGGTGGCGGCTTATCTCTGAGAAGAGATGTGACAACTGCACTCATTCACAATAATATGATTACAATGAGGTTCTGAAGGAATTTTTACAATAAAAAGGAATTCCAAAAACCCTAGACATCCAAAAACCTAACCCTAGGAGATGAAGCGCCAAAAGTCACGTGGGCCCTGTTTGGGTAAGTTAGTACATCAACTTCCCGGGGTCGTAACTTTTGCATACGATCTTCGTTTTAGGTGTATGATAGCCCGTTGGAAATTTATCGTCGAGGAGATTCATTTGGGGGGCTCAATCATTCCTTTGATNTTTTGAGCCAGTTGGAAGAGGTGGGTGGCCATCAATATCCATCTGGATCAATAATTTTATCAGTTCAAAAAATGGTCTAGGATGAGCAGTTCCTTTCCAGTTTGGAAAATGGTTTGAGATTTTTGATGGATAGGCATTTTCCAGTTCGAAAAATGGTCCAGATCGGAATATCATTTTCGTAATGAAAATGGTTTGATAGATTGTTGATGTACCATAGAAAATGATTCCCCTTGTGTCCAATGTGGGGGAATGGTCTAGGAAAATTATTCTTCTTGGCAGTCACTCTGAGTAGTGGTCAAGTAGAATGGTCTGCCTTGCTGAGCAATTATTCTTTCGAAGTTCACAGTTGTGAGTAGTTTTGAAGAATGGTCTGTTTTGGAGGTTGGTGCAGGACAATCATTTCCATTAGGAAATGGTCCAAACAGTCATTCCCTAGGGCAGACTCATTCTCTCTAGGTTTCACTATGTTTAGTGTTGGAGGAATGGCCCAATTAGGTGAATGGTCCAAGTTTAGCAATCAACGACAGGAATTCCCTAGGGCAGACTCATTCTATCCAGGTTGCACTATGTTTAGTGCCGGAGGAATGGCCCAGTTAGGTGAATGGTCCAGGCTCAGAAATCATGGACATTGATTCTTCCATGCTTGAGAAGAATAGTCCAGATAGCCCATGGATGATGTTTTACTTTCTAAGGGCAAATTCTCTTCCAGATCTCACATATGTGAGTGGAAGAATGGCCCAGATGACTCAGTTTATATCATGATATTGTTTTATGTGCAAGTTGATATCAGATGCTATGATTGCTATGGATATTGTATGTCTCTGGATAGTAGATGTATGATACTGTGGTGGATGTGTTCCACTAGTTGTGACTATGTGTCATTGATTAAGTAGTCATGTGCTACTTGGTGTGGTAGTGTACCACTGGATTGTAGTTGTGTACTACTATCGATAGACACAGTTGTGTTCTATTGAATGACATTGTTCTGATTTCCATGTATACTATCAGTGGTGTTGAAAATGATTATCATCTAGATGGATAGTCAGTGTGCTTGTGGACATACATTCTCCAGGTGGAGAATGGTCTAGATAATTTTTTTTGCTAGTGGACAGGTATTCTCTCTATGGAGAATGGTCCAGGTTGAAAGTTTGTTGACATGTCATGGACTAGTATTTTCCTAAGGCACAGATTGTGGCCCGATTAGGAAAATGGTTCATGACTGATATTTTCTAAGGCATATAGGTTGAGACGAATATCTATGGTACATATGACTTGACTAGAAAATATTTCTAGATTGACATTCCTATAGGAATGGTCTCTATAGTCAATGGTGTAGATTTTAACATATGTTGGGACAATCATTTTTCTAGGACGTATGTTCAGATTAGAAGAATGGTCCTTGTATCACTCTGTGGAGTGAGTGACTTATTCAACATCATGCCTGATTACTTAGATGGAGTATGGCTTCAAGAGATGATGCAGTTGATGCTATCAGATGATAGTGATGATGGTTCTCCTAATCTAATCATGAGATAGTTTGTATGACTATGATGATGCTATCGATTGAATGGTATGTTTGTGCTCAAGACCATTGCCTTCAATACCTCCCTAGCTAGGAGGGAGTGTTGATATTATGGTAGTTGCGAGATATATTTACCCCCACGTGTAACCTTGAAGAGAATAGAATATTCTGAGAAGCAAGAAGAAACCCTAAAGCATTGAACATAACCCTAGAAGACAAGTCAGCTCAAGGAAATATTTAATATTAATTGTTTAATCTCCAGAATGAGAAGTCGGCCCAGACAACTCAGGAAAAACAATATAAATATAGAAATCCAGATCTCATTTGGTACACACAGCTCACAACTGCATAAATGTACAAGTACACACTGTAGAAACTGGGTAAGTGCGCAAGTCTGGAGAGTAGTTGCAGCTGCAACTACTGCAATCTGTATTCTTGGTTTAGGCTTGGACTTTCTATTGGTTATGGTTTGGACTCTCTGCCATGCATGCTTGCTCTGGAGAGAGGTACACTACATTTATTGGCTATTAGGCCTAGGCTTTGCTTCAAGAATCATTCTCTATCAAGTTTAAGGTGCTTGGGGGTGGCTTCGGCCTATGGTTGGGTGACAATATTGCTATATTGTCTATGGTTAAACGAGCACATATATTGTTTCTAATAGTACTCTGAGAGAACATCCTTATTGGACCTTCTGGATCTGCCCAGGAATCATAAGATTTCCTATGATTATAAAAATCCTAATGGAGCTACCACTACTGACCACAACTAATATATACATGCATAGGTACTTTCATAGACCGTCCTTACCAGACCTTCAATATCTGTCCAGGGATGATCAGTCCCCTATGATATAAAATCCTAGCTGAGCTACCCGCTATTGGTCAGGATACCATAGTATCATCAACATCACTCCCCCTTTCGAGGGAGGTCCTTTTGGACTATACCAAGCTTGTCTTGAAAGTGCTCAAACTTTATACAAGACATAGGCTTGGTCAACACATATGCAACCTGCTCATCTGTGCCAACATATTGGAGCTTTATAGCTCCCATCTGCACCATATTAAAAATGTAGCGATACTGTATTTCTATGTGCTTCGACGTGTCATGGAACACCAGGTTCTTTGTCATCTCTATGGAACTCTAGTTGTCACATAGAATCATGGTTGCTTCCATCTCCATATCAAATAGACTTGTCAACAACTTCTGAAGCCATATGGCTTCAGAACTGGAGGAACATGCAACAATGTATTCCGCTTCTATTGTGCTGAGAGAAATATTGGATTGATTCCTACTCTTCCATGAAGTCATGGCTGACCCCAGATTGAAACAACATCCTGAAGTGCTCTTTCTATCATAAACATTTCTAGCCCAATTTGAATCGATATAACCAACCAATTTGGAGTCATGATCTCCATTATAACAGAGACCAAAGTCCAACTTACCCTTAAGGTATCTCATCGCATGTTTTGCAGCAACAAGGTGAACACGTTTGAGCTCTACCAAATAATGACTCAAGGTCTTCACAACAAAACATATATCTCTCCTGGTATTCATCAGATACATCAACGATCCAATGATATGCCTGTACAACGTAGCATCAACCAATTCTAACGAAGTATCAACCAAGAGCTTCAACTTTATTTCCATTGGTGTGTTCATGTACTTACACTCCAAGATATCAAACCTCTTCAATATTTCAACTGCATACTTCCCTTGGTTAAGGAAGATCTTCTCTGGCCTCTACCAAAGCTCAAGACCTAAGAAATAGTTCACCAGGCCTAGGTCTTTCATCACAAATTCTGCAACGAGATTCTTCTTTCAATCAGTGATGAGATTTTCTTCTCCATTTAAGAATAAGTCATCCACATACAACAACAATATAACTGTCTCATCATTCATAACCTTGAAGTAAATGTTAGAATAATATTTAATCTTGGTAAAGCCCAAGCTCATCAGGAAACTGTGAATTCTTCCATACCAAGATCTAGGAGCTTGCTTCAATCCGTACAAATCCTTCTTCAACCTGTAGACAGGAGTCTTTATATCTTCAACTTAAAATGCTTGAGGTTGTTCTATATATACTTCTTCTTCAATAACACCATTTAAGATGGCTTTTTTCACATCCATTTGGTGTAACTTCCACTTCATCTTGGCTACAAGAGCTATGATGGTTCTGATAGAAGTGTATCTGGCTACATGAGCAAACGTCTCTTCATAGTCAATGCCTTCCTTTTGAGAAAAGCCACGAGCTACAAACCTTGCTTTATATTTTTCAATAGTTCCATCAACAACATGTTTGATCTTGTATAACCATTTGGAAGATACCACATCTTTGCTTTTCGGTCTGGGAACTATTTCCCATAAATGATTCTTTAAAATGGATTGGTATTCTTATGTCATGGTATCTGCCCATTCTTTCTTTTGAATGGCTTATTCAAATCAAGTGGGATCCTTTTCTATGAGATCACACATCCAAGCCATATAACTGGAGAATGGCTTAGGTTTCTTGATTTGTCTGATGGTTCCTTCTGGGGCACCATATTTCTCTCCATCTTGAATAAGTTCCCTTGCCTGAGCTGGCTTTCTCTTGTGAGAGATCGTCATCTGGGGAGGTTCTTGAGATTATATCATATCATGATCTTCTTGAATATCATCATCATGGGAAACTGTGACTTCCCTCACTGGTTCTGCAACTCTGGGAGCTATACGCTCTTCTTCATATACTTCTTCAAGATAACATCTCCTTGATTTGTTGACTACTGCATCTCCATCAAAGGTTACATCTCTGTTGATCTCAATATGATGGTAACCTGGTATGTAAATTCTGAACACCTTAGAGACCTCATAGTATCCAACAAATATTCCCTTCTTTCCTGAGGGGTCCAACTTGGTTCTCCTTTCCTTCGGAATGTGTACAAACAATGGACGACCAAATATCTTAAGATGGCTTACTTCTCACTTCTTTTCGGAGAACATTTCTTCGGGGGTTTTGAACCCAAGTGCACTATGGGATATTTTTTTTTGGACATACACTGATGTTCTTGCTGCTTCAACCCATAAGGGCAATGGAATATCTTGATCATGGATCATAGTCTTCACTGCTTCCATTATAGTTATGTTCTTTCTTTCTGCTACACCATTTTGCTGAGGATTGTAGGGAGTGGTGAGCTCCCTCTTAATCTCGATATCTCTGTAAAATATTACAAATTATTTTTGGGTGTATTCTCCTCCATTTTCTGACCTGAGTATCTTGATTTTTCTTTCAGAGAGATTCTCTATCAAGGCTTTGAATTCCTTGAATTTTCCAAACACTTCATCTTTTGATTTCAAGAAGTAAACCCAAGTCTTATGAGAATAGTCATCAATAAATGACACATACTATACATACCCACTAAGAGAGGTTGATGACATTAGGCCACAAACATCTGAGTGGATGAGCTCCAAGGTTCTTTCTGCTTTACTGTCACTCTTCGAGAAATGATTCTTTATGTTCTTTCCTTGTGCACATCCCTTGCACACACCTTCATGATCAACATTTAAATATGGTAGACCTGTAACTGCCTTGCTCACATATGATAATGCCTTGTAGTTGATGTGAGCTAGTATTCTATGCCAAAGTTCACATGGACTCTCAGTGGAGTGAGTCAAGGTTGGATCCGAGTGACCTTTTAATTTATATAGGCCACCTTCTTCTGTTCCAATAACAATTGCATCTTCTATGGTTTTTCCTTTAGGCCACATAAGGACTTCACCATCTATGAATGTAACCCTGAATCCTTTCTTATCTAAAGCTGAGATAGAAAGAAAATTCTTCTTCAAACCTGATACATACAGTAGATCCTTCATCTTCATTGGGGGTTCCTAAATCAAGTTTGTAAGTGGACTCTTCCACTCCTTTGATAGGGTACTGGTAATCATCTCCAAGTGTAACTTTATGGGGAAAGTTCTTTTCTGTGAGGCTAGAGAGAATGTCTCTCTGACCTGTCATGTGCTTAGAAGCACCATTATCTATGAGCCAAGTATCCTCTCCAGGTGACACTAATCCTAAGAGGGAAGAGAATAAGGCATAGTCTTCAATATTTTCTTTAATCATCTTTGTGGGTGGCTCATCATCTTCAACTGCATGGGCATGGTGTCTTTTCTTATTTCTCTTCCTGTATTCTTCTCTTCTAGCTGGACAATTCTTAGCAATATGTCCCATCTTGTCACAATGGTAACATTCATATGAGGAGAAATCCTTTTCTCTTCTTTGACATTTTTGAAACTTTTGGAATCTCCTTGGAGAGTGAGATTCTTTATGGATGATTTTTTTTGGGTAGTGAGACTTGTTATGCAGGTGGGTATCCTTCTTGAAGTGATACCTCCTCTTTCCTCCTTTAGAATGGGAATCTAGGGCTTTATCTTCATCCCTTAATAGTATTGCTTCTCGGTTAGCTACTCTTGCTTATTCTTGAACACATTCTTCCCAAAGACTGTCAAATTGTAGTTTTTCCTTTCTGGAACATATAGTTTGGATGAATGCATCCCAAGGTCTTTTGAGACCATTAAGAATGGTCATTATGAGTTCATATTCATATAGGTTATCTCCAATTGCTTCTAGTTGTTCCTTGAATTGAGAGATTCTAGAGAAGTAGTCATGAATTGTTTCTCCTTTCTGCATCTTTGTATTCTTGAGTTGGGTTCTCAAGTTCATCTTTCGGTTAATGTTCCTTCCTTCATACAATCTGGTTAGGGCATAATTTTTTTATTTTGGAGTATTATTAGAATTCACTTGAGGGATCAAGTGATCTTTAATAGAGTCTGCAGTGATTCTTTTTTCCCTAACCATATCCTTCTGGTACTTTGCTTTAGTTGTAGCATCTGTGGGTTCTGGTACATTTTCCTTGATGAATATTGCAAGGTCATTCTCTCTAAGAGTGAGTGAAACACTATACTTCCAGGCACACAAGTTATCCACACCTTCTAACTTGTTAACAAGCTTGGTGCTTGCAGACATATTGAGATGGAGCTGGGAAAATGACCAAAAAATGAAATTGCTCAAAATTTAGATCTAAACTTACTAGGAGGTGCGCTTGGCTGAGGCAAGTAACTTGGTGCAGTCTGTCTTCTGAAAACCCAAATTTTACCCCTTGAAACTGGGCCTGCGCAAATCGTGACTAGTACTTCTAGTACTAGTTTTGGTTTCTTGGTTTTCTGGTACTAGTGAAAACTAGAGTTTCACTTTCCGGAGGATTTGGCCACTGAAAAGGTACACTCAAGTTGCCAATGATTTCTCTAGGCTAGGGTGCACTTCCCTAGATAGTTTTTAGGTTGAAATTCTCTTCCAACAAAAATCCCTAATTTTCTTGTATGGCAAAAGTGATGTTTTTGGTAACCCAATGAAAGGTGCTCTATTCAGTGAAGCTCTAGTTCCATGTTAAATTTAGAGAAACTATTAAGTTCTTTTCAATTTACTAGACAATAATAGCATAAGAAGGATCACTAAAAGATACACAATCACAATGTACACAACATTTATCAAGGGAAACCCTCATGGGGGAGAGAACCCCCAAAAAACTTCCTTAATATAGGTAGCCAATACAATGCCAAGATAATAAACCAAACACTAGATAATATCCAACTCTGAGCAATGCACCTCTCTCCTCATTCTTCCGACAACTGGCAACTAGCAACTAGCAACTGACAACTGCGACTTCCTTCAAACTTGTGCACTAGATGAGTGACTTGAGTAAGTGAGTTAATGAGGCACTAACCTCTCTTATTTATACTGGATGGAAGGCACTAGGGTGGTGTCTCTTCATCAAGCAAGTCTGACTTCTTCACTTAGTGGTTAAAACTACTTTAATTAGGCATGGGGGGCAGCTTCTTAATTAACAACATATAATTAGGGTTTGACCAATCCAAAAAAGGGGATTTGGTCTTATACAAAGCCCGACATGATCAATGCACAAAAGGGGATTGATCTATAAGATAATAGCTCAATAATAAGTAGAATATTCTTTGCATTTGCAATATTTCAACAGTTACAATACAGAAAAATCCCTTACAATCTTTTATCTGCAGATAAGGTAATAGTCGTAATTCCCAGATGGTTCGACCCCTTTTACACATGAGAAAATGAATGAGTAATCCCCCAAATGATATCTCTGCCTTTCCAAATACACATCCTACAATATATATTGCATGTCTTAAATTGGACACTTGTCACCTTTAGAACTAGCTTTAGCCACTTGGTGACCTGTTCGCATCCCTCGAGAACTTAGGATAATTAATTATCCATAAATTACACTTTTCTGGAAATATTAATAAAATATTCCCTAAGACTTAAGTCTGCCCGCATAGCATCCTCACGCTCCCAATTTGCATCCTTGGGATTTTACCATGCCCATAGGACC
>JASDQU010103665.1:474065-490851 GCA_032191745.1 Picea mariana
GTAGCCCAGGTAATGGACCATGTCCATGCCGAAGGAGCATTTTTCCAAGTTGGCATATAGCTTGTGTTGTCACAGGGTGTGCAAAATCTGTTGAATATGCCGCAAATGTTCGACCCAAGTCTTGTTGTAAATGAGAATTTCATCCAGATACACCACTACAAAAGTATTGGTGAATGGTAGCAGGATATCATCCATCATCCTCATGAAAGTGCCTGGAGCATTTTTCAAACCAAAGGGCATGACCAACCATTCAAAAAGGCCTTCCTTTGACTTGAAGGCGGTTTTTCATACATCTGTCTGTTCTATTGGGACCTGGTGGTAGCCAGACTTCAGATCAATCTTACAGAAGTATTTGGCCCCTGTGAGTTGATCAAGGAGGTCATAGATTTAGGGAATCGAGTATCGGTTTCTGACTATTATTTTATTCAGAGCCCGGTAATCAATGCAGAGTCACCAGGTTCCATCTTTCTTCTGTACCAACACGATTGGGCTCCCGCAAGGTGATGAGATGGGACAGATGTGCCCCTTATGGAGAAATTCTTAGATCTGTCACTTGATCTCCTCATTCTCTAACAGAGAGCGACGATAGACTGACCCATTGGGTAGTGGTGCGTCGGGGGTCAGATCGATGGGGTGCTTGACTGAGCAGTGTAGAGGTACCCTGGTAGGTGAGCAGAATATATCTGAGTATTCTTCCACGATCTTATCTACTTTCTTGTGCTGTGTGGAGAGGTCGGTCGCAGAGATCCTAGATGTGGCTTTGATCTTTCGCTTATTCTGAGAGCGAAACAAGAAGAATACAAACTTCCCCATCTGAGAGATGAACTTCCTGCATTGCTTAATAGAGATCAAGGAAATAGCACTAGGTGGGACTGCCTCAGGTATCCTGCACAATTTCCTGTTCAAAGTAATAATAACACTACGAGGCCTAGACTCATATACAACATGATGTTTCCATAAATAAGGTTGACCCAAAAGAACATCACAAACTTCGAGAGGAGAAACATCACACAATACCTCGTCTTTGAAGGGCTTGATGTCGTATGACAGTCGACACTATTGGTTGACGCGGAGATCGCTTCCTTGATGGAGCCATCCAATGGTGTAGGTTTGTGGGTGCAGTGTTGTTGGTAGGGCCAGCCCCTTGACGACCTCTGCTGAGATGTGGTTCTTCTATCTATCGCTATCCACGATGAAGTGCAGCGAGGTGCCTTTTACCCACATCTGTGAATGGAAGAGTCATTCTCCTTCTTCTGGCTCGTCTGGTTAACCAGGCTGGAGCTTGATGGTAGAAATGGTGGCACTGGGTTCCACATCAATGATTTGTCTTCCCCTTTCTGGTTATAGCTTAGAGTTTAAACCCACATTTGATTCAGAGGCTTTCACTTTGGCCACCAGTGACTGCTTTGAGAGACTGTCAGCAATGTTATGCCAAGGGCTCTTATGGAAGTCGCACCACTTCCCAGTATCTTTCTTTGTCTTTCTGGTGTCCTTCTTTGCTTGCGGCTTAGACTGGTTGTCCTGATACTGTCCATATTTTATCTGTCCTTTGTTCTGTGGGTTGGGGCTGCCCTTTCCTGGCGTTTGTTGTGCAGGGTTCCTAGGCCCAAATTGTCATGTTTTTTGGTGAGCTTCTGCTCGATTTTGACGGCATATTGGTAGGCCGTTCCCAAGGATGAGATAGCCAAAAATTCCATTTCATTCTGTATGTATCTATGTAGAGAATTGTGATACTTGAGCACCAGATGTCACTCTAAATATTTGATACCCAGCTTGGTGCGCAAGGTATGAAATATATTCGTGAAATTTGGTACTGCTTGGTCTCTTTCTTGCCACAGTGTGGTCCATTTGGTATACAAGTCATCATAAATTCCGACAGGGTAGTATTGTTCCTTAATAGCATCCCTGAAGGAATCCTAGGTGGTTGTGACTATAAATAGTGAGGGTTCCTCTGTTTCCTTTTTCTCACAGAAAGTTTCCCACCAATCGTTGACGTGGGGAACGACTTTGAGGAGCGCAAAAGTAATCGTTTCTCTATTCAAAAAGTTATGGATAGAAAAATAACCTTGTAGTAGATTCAACCACTTGTCTACAACATCTGCGTCTATCTAACATTCAAATATTGGAATATCAAAGTTTATTTGTACCTTGAAGGGGGTGGTGCCTCCGCTCGAAGAAGACACATTGCATGTTGGTAGCCGTCGAAGAATTTGGGTGAAACTATCCATCATATTTTTCCTTTGTTGCGTGAGGGATTCCTCAATCAATAGTTTGAAAGGATCTATTGTACCATCATCTTTATTTTCTCCTTCCATGAGAGGTCGCTTGGGTGTGTGAGAGATTTTTTCCTCAAGAGAAACAAGCTCGAGACCCAACTCTTTGTACTCCGACTTCATTGGGGACATGCATTAAGACGACAAGGAGCAGACCGCTCTGATATCGCTGATTCATATTTTATAAGCATAATGAAATGACTATAGATTATTAACAGGCGCTTAACACAAAATAACAGAGATACAGTAAAATTGGTTTTCTATTCAATAAGGAAATAAGATGAAACTGAAAAATGCAGCAGAAACAAGCTTGCTGGAATGGTGTCGGCTTATCTCTGAGAAGAGATGTGACAAATGCACTCATTCATAAGAATATGATTACAATGAGGCTCTGAAGGCATTTTTACAATAAACAAGAATTCCAAAAACCCTAGACATCCAAAAACCTAACCCTAGGAGATGAAGTGCCAAAAGTCATGTGGGCCCCGTTTGGGTAAGTTAGTACATCAACTTCCTGGGGTCGTAACTTTTGCATACGATCTCCATTTTAGGCGTATGATAGCTCGTTGGAAATTTATCATCGAGGAGATTCATTTTGGGGGCTCAATCATGCCTTTGATCATCATTTAGAAGCTCGATCCCAAAAAACCTTCATTTAGGCCCTGGAAGTTAAAACTACTAAAAATAGTAAATCGCCAAAATTGTTAGAAAATTGTTTTGAGCCAGTTGGAAGAGGCTGGTGGCCATTGATATCCACCTGGATCAACCATTTTTTCAGTTCAAAAAATGGTCCAGGATGAGCAATTCCTTTCCAGTTTGGAAAATGGTTTGAGATTTTTGATGGATAGGCATTTTCCAGTTCGAAAAATGGTCCAGATCGAACAGTCATTTTCGTAATGAAAATGGTTCGATAGATTGTTGATGTACCATAGAAAATGATTCCCCTTGTGTCCAGTGTGGGGGAATGGTCTAGGACAATCATTCTTCTTGGAAATCACTCTGAGTAGTGGTCAAGTAGAATGGTCTTCCTCACCGAGCAATCATTCTTTCGAAGTTCACAGTTGTGAGAAGTTTCGAAGAATGGTCCGTTTTGGAGGTTGGTGCAGGACAGTCATTTCCATTAGGAAATGGTTCGGATAGTCATTCCCTACAACAGACTCATTCTCTCCAGGTTGCACTATGTTTTGTGTCGGAGGAATGGCCCAATTAGGTGAATGGTCCAATTTTAGAAATCAGGGACAGACATTCCCTAGGGAAGACTCATTCTATCCAGGTTGCACTATGTTTAGTGTCGGAGGAATGGCCCAGTTAGGTGAATGGTCCAGGCTCATAAATCAGGGACAATGATTCTTTTGTGCTTGAGAAGAATAGTCTAGATAGCCCATGGATGATGTTTTACTTTCTGAGGGAAAATTATCTTCCATATCTGACAGATGTGAGTGGAAGAATGGCCCAGATGACTCAGTTTATATCATGATATTGTTTTATGTGCAAGTTGATATCATATGATATGATTGCTATGGAGATTGTATGTCTCTAGATAGTAGATGTATGCTATTGTGGTGGATGTGTTCCACTAGTTGTGACTATGTGTCACTGATTAAGTAGTCGTGTGCTACTTGGTGTGGTAGTGTACCACTGGATTGTAGTTGTGTACTACTATGGATAGACACAGTTGTGTTCTATTGAATGACATTGTTCTGATTTCCATGTAGACTATCAGTAGTGTTGAAAATTATTATCATCTAGATGGATATTCAGTGTTCTTGTGGATAGACATTCTCCAGGTGGAGAATGGTCTAGATAAAACAAGTTGCTAATGGACAGGTATTCTCTCTGTGGAGAATGGTCCATGTTGAAAGTTTGTTGACATGTCATGGACTAGTATTTTCCTAAGGCACAGATTGTGGCCTGATTAGGAAAATGGTTCATAACTAATATTTTCTAAGGCATATAGGTTGAGAAGAATATCTATGGTACATATGACTTGATTAGAAAATATTCCTAGATTGACATTCCTATAGGAATGGTCTCTATAGCCAATGGCATAGATTTTAACATATGTTGGGACAATCATTTTTCTAGGACGTATGTTCGGATTAGAAGAATGGTCCTTGTATCACTCTGTGGAGTGAGTGACTTATTTAGCATCATGCCTGATTACTCATATGGAGTATGGCTTCGAGAGATGATGTTGTTGATGCTATCAGATGATAGTGATGATGGTGCTCCTGATCTAATCATGAGATAGTTTGTACGACTATGATGAGGCTATCGGTTGAATGGTATGTTTGTGCTCAAGACCATTGCCTTCAATACCTCCCTATCTAGGAGGGAGTGTTGATATTATGGTAGTTACGGGAGGTATTTACCCCCATGTGTAACCTTGAAGAGAATAGAATATTCTGAGAAGCAAGAAGAAACCCTAAAGCATTGAACATAACCCTAGAAGACAAGTTGGCTCAAGAAAATATTTAATATTAAGTGTTTAACCTCCAGAATGCAAAGTTGGCCCAGACAACTCAGGAAAAATAGTATAAATACATAAATCCAGATCTCATTTGGTACACACAGCTCACAACTGCATAAATGTACAAGTGTGCACTGTAGAAACTGGGTAAGTGCGCAAGTCTAGAGAGTAGCTGCAGGTACAACTACTGCAATCTGTATTCTCAGTTTAGGCTTGGACTTTCTATTGGTTATGGTTTGGACTTTCTTCCCTGCATGCTTGCTCTGGAGAGAGGTACGCTACATTGATTGGCTATTAGGCCTAGGCTTTGCTTCCAGAATCATTCTCTGTCAAGGTTAAGGTGCTCGGGGGTGGATTTCGCCTATGGTTGGGTGACAATATTGCTATATTTTCTATGGTTAAATGAGCACATCTATTATTTCTAACAGTACTCTGATAGAACGTCCTTAACGGACCTTCGGGATCTGCCCAGAAATCATAAGATACCCTATGATTATAAAAATCCTAACAGAGCTACCACTACTGACCACAACTAGCATATACATGCATAGGTACTTTGATAGACCATCCTTACCAGACCTTCAAGACCTGTCCAGGGATGAACAGTCCCCTATGATATAAAATCCTAGCTGAGCTACCTGCTGTTGGTCAGGATACCATAGTATCATCAACATCACTCCCCCTTTCGAGGGAGGTCCTTTCAGACTATACCAAGCTTGTCTTGAAAGTGCTCAAACTTTATACGAGACATAGGCTTGGTCAACACATCTGCAACCTGCTCATTTGTGCCAACATATTGGAGCTTTATAGCTCCCCTCTGCACCATATAAAAAATGTAGTGATATCGGATTTCTATGTGCTTTGACTTGTCATGGAACACTAGGTTCTTTGTCATATCTATGGAACTCTGGCCGTCACATAGAATCATGGTTGCTTCCAACTTAAGATCAAATAGACCTGTCAACAACTTCTAAAGCCATATGGCTTCATAACTGGAGGAACATGCAACAATGTATTCCACTTCTGTTGTGCTGAGAGAAATACTGGATTGATTCCTACTCTTCCATGAAGTCATGGCTGACCCCAGACTGAAACAACATCCTGAAGTGCTCTTTCTGTCAGAAACACTTCCAGCCCAATCTGAATCGATATAACCAACCAGTCCTGAGTCATGATCTACATTATAACAGAGACCAAAGTCCAACTTAACCTTAAGGTATCTCATCGCATGTTTTGCAGCAACAAGGTGAACACGTTTGGGCTCTACCAAATACTGACTCTAGGTGTTCACAACAAAACATATATCTCTCCTGGTATTCAACGATCCAATGATATGCCTGTACAATGTAGCATCAACCAATTCTAACGAAGTATCAACCAAGAGCTTCAACTTTGTTTCCATTAGTGTGTTCATGTATTTACACTAAAAGATATCAAACCTCTTCAATATTTCAACTGCATACTTCCCTTGGTTAAGGAAGATCTTCTATGGCCTCTGCCTAAGCTCAAGACCTAAGAAATAGTGCACCAGGCCTAGGTCTTTCATCTCAAATTCTGCAACAAGATTCTTCTTACAATCAGTGATGAGATTTTCTTCTCCAGTTAAGAATAAGTCATCCACATACAACAACAATATAACTGGCTCATCATTCATAACCTTGAAGTAAAGGTTAGAATAAGATTTAATCTTGGTAAAGCCCAATCTCATCAGAAAACTGTCAATTCTTCCATACCAAGCTCTAGGAGCTTGCTTCAATTCGTACAAAGCCTTCTTCAACCTGCAGAAATGAGTCTTTATATCTTCAACTTAAAATTCGTGAGGTTGTTCTATATACACTTCTTCTTCAATAACACCATTTAAGATGGCTTTTTTCACATCCATTTGGTGTAACTTCCACTTCATCTTGGCTACAAGAGCTATGATGGTTCTGATAGAAGTGTATCTGGCTACATGAGCAAACGCCTCTTCATAGTCAATGCCTTCCTTTTGAGAAAAGACACGAGCTACAAACCTTGCTTTATATTTTTCAATAGTTCCATCAACAACATGTTTGATCTTGTATAACCATTTGGAAGATACCACATCTTTGCTCTTCGGTCTGGGAACTATTTACCATAAATGATTCTTTAAAATGGATTGGTATTCTTCTGTCATGGCATCTGCCCATTCTTTCTTTTGAATGGATTCTTCAAATAAAGTGGGATCCTTTTCTATGAGATCACACATCCAAGCCATATAACTGGAGAATGGATTAGGTTTCTTGATTTGTCTCATGGTTCCTTCTGAGGCACCATATTTCTCTCCATCTTGAATAAGTTCCCTTGCCCAAGATGGCTTTCTCTTGTGAGATATCGTCATCTGGGGAAGTTCTTGAGATTATATCATATCATGATCTTCTTGAATATCATCATCATGGGAAGCTGTGACTTCCCTCACTGGTTCTGCAACTCTGGGAGCTATATGATCTTCTTCATATACTTCTTCAAGCTGGCATCTCCTTGATTTCTTGACTACTACATCTCCATCAAAGGTTACATCTCTATTGATCTCAATATGATGGTAACCTAGTATGTAAATTCTGAACACCTTAGAGACCTCATAGTACCCAACAAATATTCCCTTCTTTCCTGAATGGTCCAACTTGGTTCTCCTTTCCTTCGGAATGTGTACAAACAATGGACAACCAAATCTATTAAGATGGCTTACTTCTCGCTTCTTTCCGGAGAACATTTCTTCGGGGGTTTTGAACCCAAGTGCACTATGGGATAATCAGTTTTGGACATACACCGATGTTCTTGCTACTTCATCCCATAAGTGCAATGGAATATCTTGATCATGGATCATAGTCTTCACTGCTTCCATTATAGTTCTGTTCTTTCTTTCTGCTACACCATTTTGCTGAGGATTGTAGGGAGTGGTGAGCTCCCTCTTAATCTCGATATCTCTGCAAAATATTACAAATTATTTTGAGGTGTATTCTCCTCCATTATCTGACCTAAGTATCTTGATTTTTCTTTCAGAGAGATTCTCTATCAAGACTTTGAATTCCTTGAATTTTCCAAACACTTCATCTTTTGATTTCAAGAAGTAAACCCAAGTCTTGCAAGAATAGTCATCAATAAATGACACATAGTATACATACCCACTAAGAGAGGTTGATGACATTGGGCCACAAACATCTGAGTGGATGAGCTCCAAGATTCTTTCTGCTTTACTGTCGCTCTTCAAGAAATGATTCTTTATGTTCTTTCCTTGTGCACATCCCTTGCACACACCTTCATGATCAACCTTTAAATATGGTAGACCTGTAACTGCCTTTCTCACATATGATAAGGCCTTGCAGTTGATGTGAGCTAGTATTCTATGCGAAAGTTCACATGGACTCTCAGTGGAGTGAGTCAAAGATGGATTTGAGTGACCTTTTAATTTATATAGGCCACCTTCTTCTGTTCCAATAACAATTTCATCTTCTATGGTTTTTCCTTTAGGCCACATAAGGACTTCACCATCTATGAATGTAACCCTGAAGCCTTTCTTATCTAAAGTTGAGATAGAAATAAAATTCTTCTTCAAACCTGATACATACAGTAGATCCTTCATCTTCATTGGGGTTCATGAATCAAGTTTGTAAGTGGACTCTCCCACTCCTTTGATAGGGTACTGGTAATCATCTCTAAGTGTAACTTTATGGGGAAAGTTATTTTCTGTGAGGCTAGAGAGAATGTCTCTCTGACCTGTCATGTGCTTGGAAGCACCATTATCTATGAGCCAAGTATTGTCTCCAGGTGACACTAATCCTAAGAGGGAAGAGAATAAGACATAGTCTTCAATATTTTCTTTAATCATCTTTGTGGGTGGCTCATCATCTTCAACTGCATGGGCATGGTGTCTTTTTTTATTTCTCTTCTTGTATTCTTCTCTTCTAGCTGGACAATTCTTAGCAATATGTCCCATATTTTCACAATGGTAACATTCATAAGAGGAGAAATCCTTTTCTCTTCTTTGACGTTTTTGAAAATTTTGGAATCTCCTTGGAGGGTGAGATTCTTTATGGATGAATCTACTTGGGGAGTGAGACTCCTTATGCAGGTGGGTATCCTTCTTGAAGTGATACCTTCTCTTTCCTCCTTTAGAATGAGCAGCTAGGGCTTGATCTTCATCCCTTAATAGTACTGCTTCTCGGTTAGCTACTCTTGCTTATTCTTGAACACATTCTTCCCAAAGACTATCAAATTGTAGTTTTTCCTTTTTGGAACATATAGTTTGGATGAATGCATCCCAAGGTCTTGTGAGACCATTAAGAGTTGTCATTATGGGTTCATATTCATACAGGTTATCTCCAATTTCTTCTAGTTGTTTCTTGAATTGAGAGATCCTAGAGAAGTAGTCATGAATTGTTTCTCCTTTCTGCATCTTTGTATTCTTGAGTTGGGTTCTCAAGTTCATCTTTCGGTTAATGTTCCTTCCTTCATACAATCTGGTTAGGGCATAATTTTTTTATTTTGGAGTATTATTAGAATCCACTTGAGGGATCAAGTGATCTTTAATAGAGTCTGCAGTGATTCTTTTTTCCCTAACCATACCCTTCTGGTACTTTGCTTTAGTTGTAGCATCTGTGGGTTCTAGTACATTTTCCTTGATGAATATTGCAAGGTCATTCTCTCTAAGAATGAGTGCAACCCTATACTTCTAGGCACAAAATTTATCCACACCTTCTAACTTGCTAACAAGCTTGGTGCTTGCAGACATATTGACATGGAGCTGGGAAAATGACCAAAAAATGAAAGTGCTCAAAATTTAGATCTGAACTTACTAGGAGGTGCGCTTGGTTGAGGCAAGTAGCTTGGTGCAGTCTGTCTTCTGAAAATCCAAATTTTACCCCTTGAAACTAGGCATGCAAAAATCTAGACTAGTACTGGTTTTGGTTTCTTGGTTTTCTGGTACTAGTGAAACTAGGGTTTCACTTTCCGGAGGATCTGGCCACTGAAAAGGTACACTCAAGTTGCCAATGATTTCTCTAGGCTAGGGTGCACTTCCCTAGATAGTTTTTAGGTTGAAATTCTCTTCCAACAAAAATCCCTAATTTTCTTGTACGACAAAAGTGATTCTTTTGGTAACCCAATGAAAGGTGCTCTATTCAGTGAAGCTCTAGTTCCATGTTAAATTTAGATAAACTATTAAGTTCTTTTCAATTTACTAGACAATAATAGCATAAGAAGGATCACTAAAATATACACAATCATAAGGTACACAACATTTATCAAGGGAAACCCTCATGGGGGAGAAAACCCCAAAAAAACTTCCTTAATATAGATAGCCAATACAATGCCAAGATAATAAACCAAACACTAGATAATATCCAACACTGAGCAATGAACCTCTCTCTTCATTCTTCCGACAACTGGCAACTGGCAACTGTAGCTTCCTTCAAACTTGTGCACTAGATGAGTGACTTGAGTAAGTGAGCTAATGAGGCACTAACCTCTCTTATTTATACTGGATGGCAGGTGCTAGGGTGGTGTCTCTTCATCAAGCAAGTTTGACTTCTTCACTTAGTGGTTAAAACTACTTTATTTAGGCATGGGGGGCGACTTCTTAATTAACAACATATAATTAGGGTTTGACCAATCCAAAAAAGGGGATTTGGTCTTATACAAAGCACGACATGATCATTAATGCACAAAAGGGGATTGATCTATAAGATAATAGCTCAATAATAAGTAGAATATTCTTTGCAGTTGCAATATTTCAACAGTTACAATACAGAAAAACCCCTTACAATCTTTTATCTGTAGATAAGGTAATAGTGATAATTTCCAGATGGTTCGACCCCTTTTACACATGAGAAAATGAATGATTAATCCCCCGAATGATTTCTCCACCTTTCCAAATACACATCCTACAATATATATTGCATGTCTTAAACTGGACACTTGTCACCTTTAGAACTAGCTTTAGCCACTTGGTGACCTGTTCCCATCCATTGAGAACTTGGGATAATTAATTATCCATAAATTACACTTTTCTGGAAATATTAATAAAATATTCCCTAAGACTTAAGTCTGCCCGCATAGCATCCTCATGCTCCCAAGTTGCATCCTTGGGATTGTACCATGTCCATCGGACCTTTACCAACTCCATGGCTCGATTCCAAAGCTGTTTGATTTTTCGATCCAATATGCAAACTGACCACACTTGAAAATCATGTTCTAGCTCCACTTGAATCACATTCCAATCAATAATATGATTAGCATCATGTACACACTTTTTAAGCAGTATACATGAAAAACATTATGAATACACAAGGATGCAGACAATGCAAGCATATATGCGACATGACCAACCCTCTCTAGGATTTCAAATGGCCCACAGTAGCGCGCTGCCAACTTAAAACAATTTCCCAACTTCAGGGAACTATGTCTGGATTTCACTTTTAAGAAGACATGGAGACCCACTTTAAACTCTCTGTGGGGTCTGCCTTTATCTGTGCAACTTTTCTTCCTATCTTGGGCAACCTTTAAATTATGTCTTATCTTTATCATCTTCTCCTCCATTTTCTGAATCATATTTGGCCCAACCACTGTGCGGTCTGTTGGGTTGTCCCAACTCACTGGTGTGTTGAACTTTCTTCCATAAAGTGCTTCAAATGAGCTCATATTTAAAGATGCTTGATACACATTGTTGTAAGCAAACTCTACCAAGTGAAAGTAATCTTCCCATTTTGATAGTTTATCCATCACATACATCCTAAGCATATCTTTAATCACTCGATTTACCCTCTCTGTTTGTCCATCTGACTCAGGGTGATATGTTGTGTTAAAGTTTAGACTTGCTAGAAATCCTTTGAATAGTCCTTTCCAAAAGTTTGACGTGAACTTGGAATCTCTGTCAAACACAATTGTCTTAGGTACACCATGCAACTTAGGAATTTCTCGCATGTATATTTCAATAATGTTGGTTGACTTGTGCGTTGACTTCACTGGAATAAAATGGGAAACTTTAGTAAGCTTGTCCACCACTACCATAATATAATGATGCTTCTTAGCAATCCTAGGTAGCTTAGTAACGAAATCCATGGTTACAACTTT
This sequence comes from Picea mariana, assembly GCA_032191745.1. Classification (NCBI taxonomy): domain Eukaryota; kingdom Viridiplantae; phylum Streptophyta; class Pinopsida; order Pinales; family Pinaceae; genus Picea; species Picea mariana. The sequence continues at coordinate 485,898 of JASDQU010103665.1, forward strand.
CCACTTCCACTCATGAATGGGAAAATGTTGTAGCAAACCAATTGGATATATGTGCTCAACCTTGACCTTTTGACATTCAAGGCATCTAGCAATAAAATCAAGGACTTAATTTTTCATGCATGTGTAATAGTATTGCTTTTTTACTGTGACAATTGTCTTATGGTAACCTGGGTGTCCCGCATAAGGAACTTTATGCATCTCTGACAATAACAAAATTTTCAACTCCTGGTCATTTGGCATATAAACTTTGCGCCTAAACATGAGGATTCCATCCTGTTTTAGCTCATAACCTTCAAATTTCTATTGCGACATACCTTGATGAAAAGTCATCTTTATGTCCACATACCACTAATTTGATTTGAAAACCTCTAAAATTATGTCACACAAATCCAATTTATACACGCTAATGGTTGTAACATGCATCTCGAGCACCCTCGTGTTGAGTGCATCAACAAACTTGTTCTCTTTTCCTCTGATATGCTTTATGTCAAAGTCATACTCACTAAGGAATTCTAACCACCTGCTTTGTCTGGCATTTAAACTTGGTTGTCCAAATAGATACTTCAGACCATTATGGTCTATTCTCAACTCAAATATTTTACCCATGAGATAGTGTTGCCACATCTTCAAAGCGTGCACTATGGCAGCATATTCTAAGTCATGAGTAGCATAGAAATTTTCATGCTCTTTTAAATTTCTTGATTCGTAGCATATCACATGCCCATTTTGACCAAGGACTCCACCGAGCCCTTCCTTGCATTCATTCGTGCACACAACAAAGTCTTCATCTGAATCAACAATTCTCAAAATTGCCACGCTTGTCAACAAACTCTTCAAGTGATGAAAACTCCTTACACAATCTGGAGTTCATTCGAATGACACACCTTTGTTTTGCAAGGATGTGATTGGATGCACAATCTTTGAGAAGCCTTCAATAAACCTTTTGTAATAACATGCAAGTCCCATAAAGGACCTCACCTCAGTGACATTTCTTGGTGTTGACCATTCCTCAATGGATTTTAATTTTTTCGGATCCACAACTATTCCTTCCTTGGAAATGATATGACCCAAATAATGAAAATGTCGTTGGTAAAATGAGAACTTGCTCAACTTTTCATACAACTGATGTTCTCTCAAAAATTGCAGCACCATCCTCAAGCGTTGCTCATGCTCTTCTTTATACTTTGAATAAATAAGTATGTCATCTAGAAATACAATGACAAACTTATCTAAGTAATTTTTGAAAACTCCATTCATCAAACACATGAAGACAATTGGTGCATTTGACAACCCGAATGGTACCACTGTGAACTCATAATGTCCGTATCTCGTTTTTGAAGGTAGTCTTGCTGATATCTTCTTCTTTAATTCTCACTTGGTAATATCTAGATCTGAGATCAATCTTTGAAAGTATATGTGCGCCCCTCAGCTGATCAAAGAGGTCATCTATCCTTGGAAAAGGATACTTGTTCTTTACTGTTACTTTGTTCAACTACCTGAAGTTGATACAAAGTCTCAATGTATCACCTTTCTTCTTCACGAATAATACTAGGGCACCCCAAGGTGACACACTTGGGCGTATATACCCATTCTTTAGAAGCTATTTGAGTTGCAACTGTAATTCCTCCAACTCTGGCATACTCATCCTATAAGGAGTCTTGGACACAAGTGTTGCTCCAAGCATCATATTTATAGAGAAATCAATATGTCTTTTTGGTGGCAACCCCTATATCTCTTTAAAGACATACTCAAATTCTTTCAATACTGTGAAATCTTCAATATTTGACACTTTATCCTTAGGTGTCTCTTACATGTGCGATGCAAATACTTCACATCCTTTCCTGTAACTTTTCTTCAATTGAAAGGTTGAAACTTCTCTAATAGTTACAACTCTTGGAATGCCTTGAACTGCTCTTAATTTTTCTTCCTCATCCAAGCAAGTAAATTCCTTATTGTAATAATCTAGAACAACATGACGCTGGTCCAACCAATCCATAAAAAAGAGGCGATCATACGAGCCCAAAGGTATGATATTCAAATCAACATTTGTGTGCAGTCCATTGATTTCCATTGGACATGCCTTAACCATCTCTTGAATTTTCCTTTTTGCTCCTGTAGCGAACTGCACAAACCAAGGTTTTCCAAGATTACTTCTCTGCAATCGGAATCTTTCCACCATCTTAGCATCTAGATAACTATGACTAGCTACTGAATAAATTAAAATAGCATTGGGTTGGTCATTAATATTACCTTCCACTTTAATCATGTGCGAATGAAACTTATTTTGCTTGTTATCCAGGGATGCGTAAATCCTTGGTACATTTTTGCCCATGTCTTCAACTGTCGTAGCTTGTTGAACACTGTGTGCAGTCCTCACTTTTTTACCTCTTTAAGGGAAATCTCTGCGTATATGATCTTTTCCATAACCCCAACATTGAATATATTGTTGCTTTTTTTTCCCTACTATATATGTCATTGTGGGATCATTGGGAGTTGGTTTTCCTTGCATAGTATTTCTAAAAAATGGTGGCTTAGCCTCCTTATTCCTCTGTTCCATCTTGATTTTCATCTTGTTTTCACTAGCCTTTTGGAAATTCGATCTTCCCCTTTGCTGATCATAAATACATTTAGCGCGCCTTATGGTTTCATCCAATGTCTTGGGGTCATCATATTGTATCTTGTCATTGATAATTGGTGGCATCCCACTCAGATACCTATGAATTTTAACTTGCTCGTCCTTTATGAATGCAACATATTTCAGTAGCTCTAAGAATCTTCTTTCATACTCATCTATTGTCATACTCCCAATATTGATTTTAAAGAACTCCTTCATTTTCTTGTCATAGTATCGCTTGGTTAAGTATTTCATTTGAAAATACCTCTTGAACTCCCTCCAAGTAACCTTCTTCTCATCAATGTGATGCACTTGCACGAACTAATCCCACCACATTGATGCCTTTCCTTTTAGATGATAGATATAAATTCTCCTTTCTACCTGCGCAAAAAAATTATGCAATTGGAAGTACTTCCTCATACCCAACAACCAAGTCTCTGCATCTTCATCCTTCTTGTGCTCACCATAAAAGGTAGGAGGCTTGATCTTATTCATTTATCCTTGTAGCTCGTCCTCTCCAGCCCTCCTCTTATGCTTTTTGACAGGAGATGGACTTTAGCTACTACATGCTTTCCTAAATGAATTCTTTGGTGAGTGAGGATGATGCCTATCAACACTTCTTTTTCCTATTCTCTTTTCATCATGAGACCTACAACTTCTTTACCTACTTGTCTCTGTCTCCTTATCCATTTTTTTTTCTATTATGTCCAAGCTTTGCATCAACTTGACATTGAAGTCATCTTGTTGCTCCTTGGATTTCATAAGCCTTTCATTATCATCTTTATAGATTTGGAGATAGTTTTTCAATCCCTTTATCGTTTCCACCAAGTTTATGCACTCCTCCTTAGATTTTGTACCATCAACACCCAAACCAACATACAAATATTTGAATTCACCACCATGGCTAAAAGTTGTCTGCACGTCTTCCATTATTTTTGACTTTATGCGTTGATTTTGTCCTACTCTAATCGTTGTTAATTCTGCAAAATGTGCAGGCAATAAGATTTTTTAGATGAATTCATGCAATAACTTTATGAAAACTCTGCACCATTTTGTCAGAATCCCTTCTTCTGAATCCCATATGCGCACTAGTATTCAACACATGCCAATGCACGATGCCAATATTTGACATATACATCGTGTATCAGTATTATGCATGCACCACAATTTTTTCTTCGCCCAACCCCAATCTATAGTGCGTACACTTGTGCACTATTGATTACTACACATTTCCAGTGTCGCACCCCACAATGTCTAGAATTTAGTGCGTACTCTTATTTTATGCGCACCATAGCCATGTTGTAATTCCAAATTCGGCCACTTACCAATCCAAATTTTTCCTTAATTAGAAACTCAACCCATGTAGGCTCACTATTGAAACCGTAGCTTTGATACCAATTTGTAACATCCCCATCGCCAAACTGCGTCGATACCAATCTATAACATCCCTATTACCAAACTTCTCTGATACCAATCTGTAACAACTCCATTACCAAACTGCTTTGATAACAATTTGTAACCTTACCCAACCTACTACTGATCAATGCTACTCCAAAATCTAGTGTGCATATTCCACTATATGATCATAAGTCTGCAGTAATACTTGAAGTAACACGCTCATCCCCAAGCTGAGTCGCACCACACAAACTTTCCTCTTTTTACACAACTTAAAACAACGAAAGTAACATAATGTAATTGCACACCCAAGCATACTGAGCACATTGCTTTACTATGTGCGTATTCCATATTGAACATGAGATCATGACTATGCGCGCAAACATTCTGGCATTATACGCCAATTATGTTCTCTTTGTGCGCACAAACTGCTTCGCTGTTCACACAAGTAAGTCTAGCCTCTGGTGCACACATATTATTTCCCTGTGCACACGACCATTTTAATCTCATCTCAGAGACTCATAACTATCATCATAAGGTTAACATAAGAGGAAAACTAACAACAAATGTCATACTCATGCACGACTACAAATACTGACTATCAACACCAAACATACATGTGCAAGCTGTTAGAAAAACAGGACCGCGGAGCAATAAAATAAAACAAATGCAGAAACAAAACACAGAAGACACATAATACAAGAGAGACACAGATTTACGTGGTTCACCCAGTGTGGGGTACGTCCACCAGAGAAATTGCCAGGTCCTTTCTTTATTATTATCCAACAAATGAAGGGATACAACCTACAGCAAAACCCGCTATAACTTCCTCTTCTTTCTCTCACAGTCTCCTCTCTCAGAATACAATATTCACCATCAACCATAGCCGCAATACATTTCCCTCATAAAAGAGGGTTGCCTTCTAGGGAAAAAAACCCTAACATA
>JASDQU010103665.1:490951-504171 GCA_032191745.1 Picea mariana
TTTTTCCAGGATACGTGGGGGAGAATAATGTTGCCGCCATTTCTAGTTCCACAACTCCCCTTGTCGCAACAATTTTCGTGCTACAACCCCTGTTGTTGCCACTCTGGTCGCTGCAACTCTTGTTACTATGATCCCCTGTGCTATGACTCCTTCGGCTGCAAATTCCCTAGATGAAACATATCTCATTGTTGCAAATCCCCCTAGTGCACCCATTCCCTTTGCTGCAATTCCTTTAGCTGCTACTCCATTTGCATTCCCCCCTATTCACTCTGCAGATTTCCCTTCCATTCCTTTGACTGCTACTCCATTTACAAGCCCCCTATTCACTTCATATATTCCCCTTCCATTCATTTGACTGCTATTCCATTTGTAGGCCCCCTATTCACTTCACAGATTCCCCTTCCATTCCTTTGGCTACTACTCCATTTACAACCCCCCTATTCACTTTGCATATTCCGCTTCCATTCCTTTGGATGATACTCCATTTACAACCTCCCTATTCACTTTGTCAATTCCTCTTCCATTGGTTGCTACTCCATCTATAGCCCTCCCATAATATGAAAATTCCCCTTCTTCAATTTTCTCTGCTACAACTCCACAACAACCTTCCCTCATTTTGCAAAACTCATAAGTTTCCCTTTTCACTCAAATCTTGGTATGTTTTCACTCCTGCAACTTCATTGTTGTGAATCACATTGTTGCAACTCCGCTCGCAACTTCACTCCATTTTTTTCACTTTCCAGCCACACCTTTCCCCTCCATCACCTATGTTGCAATTCTTATCCCCACCATAGAGACACACTACCAGTGTTGCAATTTCGTTGTTGCAACTCCACTTGCAGCTCTAACTTCCAGCATCATTGTGTTGTCATTCTGGCTGACGAAATTGACAACAACGATGTTGCCATTTCGATTAAGACCATTGATGGGACTCCATCCTCCACTTTCGAGACTCGATCCAAGCCGTACTCGTACAACCTCAATTTAATACATGAAAGGCACACGTTCCTATCCAACTTTGCAATAAGCATTTTTTGATGGCATGTGTCTATACCATTACTCCATAACCACCACATTAGATCATCATTGCCATATTCATGACTCCCATACCCACAACCCTTATTGCTACAATTATGAACTCACCACCCCATAATTTGCATAGCTATACAAACATGAACACTCAAAGTTATCAAAGGAAAGGAATCATGGGAGGATCATTAATCCATAGAGAGCCAATTGAACCAATGTTGTTTGAGGTTTATGAAAACATCAGAGAAATTCTGGGACGAGCGGGATGGATGGAGTATGTGTTACAATTACAAGGATACAATGATGAAATCGTGTTGGAATTCACCTTGAATTACATAGCCAAGCGCTCCATAGTCCCAGGTAAACATGTGGAGGTCATAGAGGAAATGGTGGTAGAAGTCACTGGGCTAGCTCAAATAGGCGAGAGATGGTATAGCCAAAGGACTTTTCACCTAGAAATTCTAAGAAAAATCTTTGAAACAAGGGAAGATTTAGTAAAAAAAGGAATAGGCTTCGATCGTTGGTCATTACCTCACCCATGGGAAGACACAACTGTCTTTGTTCAATGTTACTTCACTTGCAAAGTTTGCTATGACACTATTTATGTTCAACACATTCGCTTACTCAAACATCTTTGTCACAACCGACTGATCAACATGTCGTATTTTCTATTAAGGAAATTGCAGATAATGGTAGTGATTGTCCAAATGGACAATAACCCTAGGGAGGTTGTATCACATCATGAACTTGTCAAATTACTGGTTGAGAATGCACTGCAAAAATAGATCCACACCTAAAACAACATTGTGCAACATCATGTTCTCCTCAATGAAAATGGAGTCATTTCCCTTCAAAAAGCCAAGTAGGAAATGTCTGCACTTTCAATTCCAAAAGAGACCATGACCAAAACACCTCCGCCAGATAACAAGGCCATGAAAACAGTAGGACCAATTGTTGTGAATCCATAAAGGAAACCAAAGAGAAAAACTAGGGTAAAATCTTGCCATGTTGCAACTCCGATAGAAGTAGACCATGACAATGATGTGGAAATAATAGCTAACAAACTGCCCGCTAAGTGACTTCTAGGGTTTAAGAAAAGGTCACTTCCTATGCCAAAGAAACAAAGGACAAAACACAAGGTTGCAACTCAGTGTAAACTAAGAAGAATTAACAAGCCCAAGGAACAAGAGGAATACCAAGACACAAAGGAAGACGAACCCTCAATTGCTACACAAGAACCAAAGGAGGATACTCACCTGGACACCCAAGAAGTCTTGGCTGATACACAAGAACTAGACCAAGACACCCTTGGTGAAGGCCTCAACTCCCTCTTGGAAGCATACTGAGATGAAGAGGAGATGGCAGCCTCCATTGACCTACAAGAACCAGTGGAGAAGCATGCTCAAGAGAAATATCCAATAGAGGAAGAAGACCCAACACAAGGCAATGATGAGGAGGAGGAATAAGCCTCTGCTCTTTCACTAAAAACAACATAAATCACTCCTCCAACATAATCACCCAAGACTCAAGAGGCACATATGGAAAATCTAGAACACTCTGGCAGTACAGAGGACAAGGGGAAATTGGACACTCTCATTGACATAACAATAAGCATAATTGAGGAAAACAAACAAGGAACAATGCCTCTTGTTGAAACATCAAGAGGCACTCTTGATGAATCAAATGTTTCTACTCTGGAAAAAAAAGAAAGAAATGGAACCAGAGGCCCCTACTGTCACACAAGAACCAATAGGAGGACCTCTTGGGGAATGACCCACCCATCCACTAGAAGAACAAGGAGCATAAAAGGTCATGCCAAGAAACTCCTATGAATATGGTCATGTTGATACACCAGACCAAGGCCTGCACCAGTCGAAACCACATGCTTCTAGTTCAATTACTATCATATGGGTAAGCATCCCCCACTCTCTCCCTATCTATGCCTCTTTGGTGAGAGAAAATAAAATGTTGAGGGTGAAAAATTTAAATCTTAAGCTCAATTTGAAAATTATTAGAGAAGAGCTCGAAGAACATAAGGCACCTGAAAAATCGGGTTACCCTGCAACAAGTCCTCTTGCTGCAGGGGAACCCTTAATCAACTCACGGGAAAGAGATAATCCTATACAAACAAAATAAGTAGTTGTCTAGGCTACTTCTGTTCACTTTATTTTACCGTTGTCTGCTTTCAATTACTGTAATTCTAGATCTATATCTCTATTCACATATTGTAATGTTTTTCTGATTTGTTGTCATTCTAGAACCGTAGTATAGTCTATTTGATTTTAGAATCATCTTTCAGTTTATTTCAATTCTAGACTTACAGAACAAAGATGTGACTTGTGTGTGGTTTGGTTTTCTAATCTTAAAACTATAATTCAAATTCTCTTAAAGTTACAATCATTCTACACTTTCTATTGTTGCAACTCGTGTCTTTTCAGTTTTGATTAACATGGTTCATTTGTTGCGATTCACACTGTTGCAACTCAGTTGCTACATTTCTTTTCATGTTGCAACTCCATTGCTGCAACTTCGCTTGCAGTTGCACTTTATTTTGCTTATTTTTTGCTTTCCTCTAGCTTTAGCCTTTGTAATTTTGGAATGATGTTCTTGGATTAACATTGAATGAACAAACACTTCATTTTTCCAATACTACAAGACCTTCATTATACTAAATCAAGTCACCAATAGATCATAGCATAAGTTTTAATTCCCGCAAGTGTGATTTCAATTTCTGCAAGTGTGATTTCGATTTTCGCAAGTGTGATTTCAATTTCAGCAAGTGTGCTTTAGTTTCTGCAAGAGAAACTAAGGCCATAGCTTATTTTGGTGACTTAATTAAGTATCTTGAATATTTGAATTGTGACATTAAAGTCCTACAAAGTTGTAGTTCAAACAACACTCTTCTTGCATAGATTGTGCATGACAGTTCGCAAGTTCCATACGAGCCCCAGATTGATAATTAAATGTACAACTCTTAATTTTATTGCTAATATAATTAGGAAGCAATTGAAAAGTCCTTCAAGTACATTACAAACGTTTACAAAACGACATTAATGCTTAGGTAGTTAAAAAAAAAAGGAGAACTCTTGAATATGAAGGCTTCGACATGGAAACATCAAAGCAACATCGTATTAACATCACTTTTTGACCCCAAATATAGTAATGATGGGTGATGGGGTAGTGTACAAGCATGGGGAATATCAAAGTATAATTCTATGTATTGAACATGAATAATTGTTACCATATTTACGTTGAACATGAATAGTTATGCATGACCATTTCCATTATCAATTAATATATACGTTGTGTTGGTTGTGGAGCCTGATTATCTTTCTGATTCAAAGGTCTTGTTTTAGCCATGTTTGGATCCCATTTCCTAAAGGGGGGGCTTGAACCCCCACATCTATTTCCAGGGAGGGCGGTGACAATATTTTGGAGCCCCCCCCCCTCCCCCTTGGCGGGGGTTCGGGGAAATCTCCCCGAAGAGAAACTTTTGGGAACGTTTCCTTGTAAAATATTTTAATTTCAAAGTCAATCTGAACTATTCATCGTTAGGTTGCAGATCCAATGGTATAAGTTATGTTAGGTTTTTTTTTTTCCCTAGAAAGCAACCCTCTTGTATTTATGAGGGGATTGTATTGTGACTGTGTAAGTGAGTGAATATTGTATTATGAGAGAATAGACTATGAGAAGAGAAGAGGAAGTTACAACGAGAATATTGTAGGTTGTATCCCTTCATTTACTGGATAATAATAAAGGAAGGACTGATAATTTCTCCGGTGGACGTAGCCCACATTGGGTGAACCCCGTATATCTTTGTCTCTATTGTATTGTGTATCTTCTGTGTTTTATTTCCACATCTGTTTTATTTTATTGCTCTGCGATCCTCTTTCTAATTAACTTCTTATTCTATAGTGAATGGATTATGTCATTTATGCTTGGTTGACATAGTCATGGATGTGTGTTATTGGGCACATTGTCATTCATTGGATCCTATTTGAATGAAGTTATTGAATCTATATTGTGTTGTATAGAGGAAATGTTATCTAGATTTTGCATACAGATAATGAAAGCTTATTTCATGTTGTCTAGTGGAATACCAAACTCTATTATAGCAACAAAAGAGAAAGGGTATATTTTTGTAAAATGTCTTAAGTTGTTTTTTATTTTGACATACCTCCCCTTGCTAACAATAAAAATTTAGACCTACAAACCCTTTACTTGATGTTGATAGTGTAAGTACACTACAAACATTTACAAAACAACATTAATGTTTAAGTAGTTAAAGAAAAAGGATAATTCTTGAATATGAAGGCTTGGACATGGAAACATCAAAGCTAAATTGTATCAACATCACTTTTTGACCCCAAATCTAGTAATGATGGGTGATGGGGTAGTGTACAAGCATGGGGAATATCAAAGTATAATTCTATGTATTGAACATGAATAATTATTACCATATTTATGTTGAACATCAATAATTATGCAAAACTAATTATCAATTAATATATACATTGAACACAAAGATGCCCTGATATATATTAAAAGATCATTCAAATGAGATTGTTGATATCGGGAGCAATATGGGGCATCACCCGACGAGGACATTTAATGAGGCCCAATAATATCTATAGAGGCAACCAACTCGAGAACTTGACGCCCTGACCTCCTACTTCTATTTCACAACACTCAACCACTTGAACTAACCTACCGGGCTTAAAATGTTGTGCATTGGATCCCACCTGGGATAAATTTATTCCACTCTCTAGCTCGTAAGTGACAATGAGAGTGTTGGTACCTTGCTATCCCCATACTAATACCTTCAAACAATAGATTTCTCACATGTACATACTATACCCCCTTATAGAATTGAACATGTGATCTCCAAGGAGAAAACCCATGTTCTTAATCATCAGGCTCACTGAAGTTGCACACACACACACATAGAGAGAAAGAATGTTGAGTCGGACATGAGATCTCTCCCCCTGAAGTAGGGGAGGTCATAGGTTCAATTCTCTTGATCCCCTTAAGTTTAGGATGCATAATCAGGGCCAACAATTTACCTTAGTTTCCACGGTTATATGGGAACACACACACACACACACACACACACACACACACATATTATTTGTTTTTGTTTTTTTTCTATTGGCTTTATAAATGTATTTTTTGTTTTTTGTTTAAATTTGGATTTTTTAATCGTTTATAAAAAAAATCTTTTGATTTTCAAATTTTTTAATAATTTTTTTTTATTTAAATTATTGAAAAAATAGGCTATTATTCTATTTTCAAGAGTGTTACCAAAACAATTTTCAAAATATTAAAATTTCAACTCTTAAAAAATAGTGCTATCGGTAGCACCACTTTCCAATTTGAGGGTTCATTTTAATGTTTTTTTTGTTGTAGTATGGGTTTCTAAAGCCATTGTTTAAAAAATATTCTAATTTTGACCATTAGAAAAAAGGGTGCTATTGCTAGCACCACTTTAAAATTCAGAAGTTGAATTTAAGACATCATATACAACAATACCATTATTTAAGGCCATGGTTTAAAAAAGAACTATAATTTTAACCCCCAAAAAGGGGTGTTGTTGGTTACACTACTTTTTAAGGGATTGATTGTAAGGTTTTTTTTAGCAACATACATGTTTTAAGTCCGTGGTTGCAAAGGCTTGTAATTATAACCCCGCATTTAAAAAAAATGCAACTAGTAGCCCCACTTTTCCATTCGAGGGTTAATTTTAAGGTTTTAATGCATAATTATTGGTTTTTAAGGCTCAAGTTCTTATTTTAAGGTTATATTTCTCTTCAAGTTGGTAATTATGATGTGGGTTGATACTCCACTTTACATCATTTTCATGCATTGAAACGGCACACATGCATTGTTTTACGTTTAATATTAGCATCATCGATCTATTCTAGCATTAAAACTAGTGCCATAGTTCACATTGACATCACATAGCATAACTTTTGCATTTTTTGTCATTTTTACATTTTGCATCACATTTTGAGTCATTTTTTCATTTTATGTCTCCTTTTGAGTCGTTTTTCATTTTATGTTGCATCTTGAGTTTCATTTTGGGTTGTTTTTTTCATTTTCTTCACATTTTTTTTTCATGTGGTTCACTGCACCAAATATCAGTGCTAGCTATGTCCATGGTAAACCCCCCGCAATCTGGGAAGCCGATACTTTTGAGAACATTGGGTGCTCAACAACAAGAGAGTCTTATAAACCCATTAGGGGCACACACATGTCACTCCAAGGATTTGAATCTGGGTGGGGAGGATAACAATAATTTCGCCCAACCACCCAGGCTACATCCAATGGACAATTTTCATCACATTTTATCATTAAAAAATGTTATTTAATCAATAAATTAATTAACTAATGAAATATTTTTTAATAGAAATGGGTATGATTCGTATTTAAAATTGGTTGTGGTCAAACCATCTAGCAAGATAATACAAAATATATAGATGAGGTCTATCATAAGTTCTTCAAACATTCTCAAAAATTCAAAATTACTTCTTGCAAGATGTGATAGCCTTACTATCTTATGTTTGTCACTATCTATTTGACAAATATGTTGTTGAATGAAATGTTGTAACAAAAAAAAAACTTTGCAAAAAATTAAAATACACTTATTTTAGATGAATCCATGCCCACTATGGGATTACTACTTAACTCCAATCATGGTTGAATGGATGGATATTGTCATATTTATTTCCATGTCTGGTTCATGTTGCATTTGTATCTTCCTTCGTTGCCTTTGGAGGCTTGTTCTAGAATGACCCAACTAAGAAGTTATTTATGGGGAAAGCCACCAACCTTTTCGACACAACCACAAAATTCCCTTGTTTCTCCAACTTTACAACACTCTCTTGGAGCATGCCTAATCCCTTTTCCAACTCTTTATAATGCTAGTTATGATTCTCCATAAATATTTCAAAATTTCTTTCCTCTTTCTTGAGAGATTCCGATTGTAAATTTTCACCTATAATCTACATGTGCATGACATGGGTTTCTATTGACTGCCTAGTTTCATAGTGCTTCCTCCATCCTTCTTGTTTATAAACATACAAGGAGAGATAGTCTTGAATTTAACCAACAATTTGATCACACCTCCTTATCTCTCTTCATGGGTCTATATTCTCACATACTACACATCTTTCTAAATTCCCATGGGTGTTAGCCATTGTTTTCCAAACTAAGTCCTTCAGATTTCTTTCCAAGCATTTCCTACTAGCTGAGATCCCATCATAAGCCAAATATTATATACAAAGGTCTTTCCCTCCAAGACACGTTGTTTACTATGTCAACAAGAAGCAATATACTAGAGATAAGAAGGAATGTCCAAGCATTCAAGGAATTTAACTCACACACAAAAAGTCATCCCATCATAACCATATTGATAAATTCTACCAAAAGTGCAAAGATAAGAGTGAGGCCTAGGTAACGAGGGAGTTTATTGTCCGTGTTTTCACCACTTTCACACCTTTCCACTTGTATCTAATGCTTGGATCCATTAACTTTTGAACAAAGGATAGACTAATAATTATCATGGGAGGTAGGATGGGTATGGTTACTACCCATTTATACTTACCTTTCCAACCACTATGTGAATTTCTTGATTTGCTTTATTATCAATTGAGGCATTGAGTGATTTGAAAACATGAAAGAACTCAATGAATTTGTAACTATTTTCCAATCTTTGAATCCTTATGACTAGTTGTCCTAATTGGATGTATTATGGAGTCAATTGGTCACACATATGTTTGATCATCACTGATAAATCCCCCATATAGTTAACATATTTACCCCTCTATTCTTAAGAGTAAAAATCCTTGGAACATTAATAATGCCTCTAGTTGGTTGTTAGTGGGCTTGCTTAGTCCCCATGCATAATTCATTTCTTGTTTTACATTAGGATCGAGAGTGATCCCCCTGCAACTGTTGCCCCTTAAATAATGAATTATTAAATGATATATTCATTATCATTTTTGTAAACAATTTTTATTATATTCCAATAAATAAATATATTTTAATACACATGAACACACCAGTTAAAGAAAAATACATCTATAAATCCACAATAATTGATATACAATTTTCATTTTTCTCCATGTAACAAATGGTCCAAGAACACCCTAGGGAAATACTAAGCTTATTTAGAAGAGTATAGAAATCAAATAAAAAATCCTCATTGGAAGGAGGATAATCAAATCTTGAGATATTGTTAACATTGCAATCATTGTTTGAAGCCACACCATCATCTTCTTATTCTTCTTTTTCTTCTCATGAAGGTCTTCGTAAAATCACAATTAAAGGAAAATCAACACTTTCTTTAATTAACAACAAGGATTGGTTTGTCACATTCAAAGACAATATTAATCAGAAGGACAAAATTAAGACAACATTTAATTATAATTTAACTTGGCTAACATAGATTGCAAGTTTTCCACTTAAAATTTTACAAAGCTTTTTTTTAGGGCATATTCAGTTCTTCATTGGTTGAATAATTCCCATGCTCCTCCCACTTTATTTCCATTAGAGAAAACCATAATTAATGTTCCCAATGAAAATCTAGTATAGAATCACCTACCAATTTTTGTTAATGAATAATAAAAATAAATAAATTATAACTTACAATTCCAATTTCTTTCAAAAAAAAATGGAGAAAATGAAGAACTCCATTTAACAAGATAAACATTACTTATAGTTGTGGTATATGACCAATGTTGTTGGATATTTAAGGAATATCCATCCACAATTATTCGATCCTTGTGAATAAAATAAATATGTGATAGGTGATTATTGTTCATCTTGAATTTTTGTCAATGGTGTCAACTACTCCTTTTTTCCCCTTTTACTTTTCCCTATCATTTCCCTGTAATTGTGATCATACCCTCCAAATTCAAATCCACCTAAACTCATATCTATAGATGTACTACAAGGGTAGGATAACATGGTAAGAACATGAGAATAATATAATTAGGGACTTAGTGAAAATAAATATAACAACAAATAATGTAATCCACTATACAGATAGAAATACTTAGGATATAATTTTTTCCAACATTATTTCATTCAAATATTAACTCTTCTATTTGAAAAACAAGGGAATTTGGTATCTACACCTCTTAAGGAAACGAGGGGAGAGAAGGGAAGAGGGAAAAATGGGTAGAGAAGAGAAGTGAAAAGGGAAGGGAGGGAAGAGAAGATATAAGAGGAGGAGGAAAACGAAGGAGATTGAAGAAGAGGAGGAGGAAAATGAAAGAGATGGAAGAAGAAGAGGAAGAGGGGTGGATCAAAGAATAAGAAGAGGAGAAATGAGGAGTTGAGAAACAAGAGGAAGGGGAAAATATGAGTATAAGAAGAGGAAGTAAAAGAAGGGAGGAGGAGGAGGAAATAACTAGTGGAATAGGAAGCGGAATTTATGGAAAAAGAGGAAAGGGTATGTTGTCCCCTAGGCCATTCCTACTATCACAAGGACAAGTTCTAGCCAATAATGTGTGGGAATATTTCCCACACCACTTTATATAGTTGAGTCACCTTTCAGGTCAGATGGGGGTACACTCTCTTTGCTCAAGTATGTTCCATTAAGTGTAGACCAATTTTGTAAAAAAATAAATACATTGTGGTGGCTTCAAAAAAAAATAAGTGTGATTTGTATTTTATTTAAATGAATGACCATGACAAGTTATCAAATGCTAGAGAAATATAGGATTTATTGGGTTCCTTCAAAGGGTGTTCTTAATAATTATTTCATCTTGAGAAAGCAATAAGATAAAATCATAAATATGAACTAAAGAGGAGATTGAAATGCTACTTTATTAACATTCACGTTCATCAAATATAAAATTAAATGTCCATGGATGCAAACATAGATCCATTAATTTACTTAACAAAAAATAAGACACAAAGATGGTATGGAACCAAAATACCTTTCTCCAGCTTCATTAATTCATAAATGGTAAATCACATTGGTCATGATTACAAATTAATACACTCAACATTTCATTTAATACAAAAACAACAAAATGGGGCCTACACAATATTTGTCTTAGGATTCTTGATCTAGGAGGATCTGGAACGCTAAAAAAATGATAGTCTTATATGCTTATGAAAATGAATTCATTGTGTAAATCTCGGCGAGAAATTAATAATGCAATTTGAATGACCTCAAACAAATGTCATATGAGGAAGTTATGGTCTTTTGAAGTTTGTCAGAAACAGAGCAAAATGGAAAAGGACATGCTACCACATGGAAATACAGACAGGTACAACAAGATGACGTGATAGCATCACAGATGGAAACATGGCACCACCAGGAGGCGACACATGGACTATACGAAGATGACACATGAACTGTACAGATGCCACGTGGCATCACTGAAAGGATGGAAAGTTGCAATATGGAATGATGACATGGAAGTACAGACGACATGTGGCAAGATGACACATAGTAGTATGACATGTGACACAACATGTACGATGTTGATGTGGCATGTGACGGGTGGTAGTATGACGTTGATGTGGCAAGTGACAGGTGGCAGTAAAATAATGACAAGGAGGGTGATTGTACATGTTACATGGTGGCGATGTGGCCCAATCAGAGGCTACCACATGGGATCCTCCGATTGGACAATGTTGGATAAGGTATGAAAATTTCTTTGGAATGTTCGGCAGTAGATTTGAACCTGGGACCTGCCATCGACAAATTTGGCGCCTTTCCATTAGGATATAGGGTAATGCTTGTAACAAATTACAACAACATTCTATTTATAATGTATTGTTATAACAAAATCCCAAAGGGGGTGGTCCGCGGGTTTGAACCCGTGACCTCTGCCCACATGTTCCAACAACTTAACACAATGGTTCGACCGTTGCGCCAATGACATCCATTGTTTAACCAATCAATGGAATATTTATTTAAGTTTTAATTAATTCCCAACCAAGCATATAGGGGGTCGAGTGGGGTTCGACTCCTTGACTTCCCCTATATAAACCGATGCCCGAACCAATGCACGAAAAAGAATTGCATGCCAAGTTGTAGAGTTGTTGCATCAAAGTTCATGCCAAGAACTCAGATTGAGTTCATTTTGGTCTCAATTTATGTGCCATAGGGTTCTTTGAGAGAAGTATAGAGTGTTTATACTCATTTTTCTCAGAATTTTTAGAGGAATTCAGTATTGACCTCTGTTTATGGGGTTGAGTAGCAGATTTGAAGGTCACTGTAAAAACAAAAGTTAGAGTCATTATTGTATCAAACATTTGAGCATTAATTGAGTGGTCTCTCAATTTGAAGTGAACCCGGAGATGTATCCCAAGATGGGTGAACTCCGTTAACAACTTGTGTAATTGTTCTTGTTTTCTTTATTTCTCTCTATTTTGGCGTTCTTGTTTCCGAAAGTTATTATCATTTAATGAAGTATATGGATAAGTAAGCGTTTTCACATGATATTTTTGCAAATAGTCATAAGGATCTTAATTTCCCGAATTTGGTCAAATGTTAGTGTCTACTTAAGAACTAATTGACATCTAAGGATTTTCGGATCACATATTGACACCCTTCACACAACTTGTGACTCAATTTTAGTTTATAGAGTGAATCAACAGAAGAGAGGAGAAAATATTAGACCAATGTGACTAATCCCTCATGTAGAAACCATTGATAACTACAACAATACAAACTTATATCTCTCTCAAAATCCCAATAACATAATCATACAAATATCTAGATCATTGGTGCCACTATTACTTCCTCTCTTTATAGGCGTGAATCCCCCCTTGATGCATGTAGGTTGGCTCACAAGTTTTAAGGATTAGTTAGGATTTGGGGGTTAATATCCATGAGTAATGTTATAATATTAGGGATCCATGGTAGGATGTAATGGAAACTGCTTATCCTTGCATTTCTATCCCTTTCTCCATTTAGAACTACTCCCTCTTGAGTGATGACATGGTGGTTCCATATTTCTATTGGTATTTGAGTACGAGTTCCCTACTATCATGGATGGACCACCTACAATGTTGGAGTTTGAGGTAGGGGAGGTACATTATACAAGTCCTCCTACTATGTGGAGTCCCCATGTAGATCCTTATAGAAATAAGAGCAAGAATGATAAATCAAAAAAATCAAGAACACTTAAACATGACATAAAGACAAACACTCAATTCAGTTAATATGT
>JASDQU010103666.1:1493-27646 GCA_032191745.1 Picea mariana
TTCACCTGTTGCATTTGTGATTTTAATGCTTCGACTGAGACCTTCCATCATCAGAATGAAAAGGAAGGGGGATAGCGGGTCTCCTTATCTGATGCCTCTCGTGGGCCATAAGGGTTTGGCAGGGGCTCCATTTATTAGTAGTGAGTAGCTTGTTGTGGAAACTAGACTGACTATCCAGTTGATCCAGTGTTGGGTGAAACCAAAGGCTTCCAAGGTCTTGACCATATAGTGCCTGCTAATTTTGTCATAAGATTTTGCTAGGTCCAGTTTTATTATCATTCCCCCTCTCTTCTAAAGCTTCAGGGTGTGGATCAACTCATGGGCATGAATAATATTGTCCATTATCTGTCTTCCTTCCATGAAGCCTGCCTGTTCCTGTGAGATCGGTGTGGGTAGGAGAGGTTTCAATCTATTTGTTATAACTTTGGAGATTATCTTCTAAACCACGTTGCACAATGATATAGGTCTATACCGATTTGGGGTTTTGGCATCATTTTATTTGGGGAATAGTGTAATCATTGTAGCATTGAGTGCTTTTAGGATGAAGGTTGACCTTCTAGAGTCTTCCACTACACTATAAACGTCCTGTTTGACAATTTCCCAGAAGGCTTTGAAAAAATCCATTGTGAAGCCATCTGGACCTGGGGCTTTCTCATTGGGTATTTCCTGGAGTACTTGGTCAATTTCCTCCTCCGTAATGGGTTTTTTTAGGTTGTTATTTTGTTCCTCGCTGACCAGGCGGGGAATATGCTGGATTATCCTTTGTATGGCCTCCATTCTATCTTGGTTGGATTCCTGGGCTATCCCGTGGAAGTGGCTTACTAGAGTAGTTTCGATCTCCTTATGTGACTCTCACTCTATTCCGTCCTGGTCCTTAATCTTCCAGATTTTGTTATGGGTTCTTCTGGCCATGGTTGTTCTATGAAAAAACTTAGTGTTTCGTTCTCCTTCCTTTAGCCATCTGATACAGGAATTTTGTCGCCAAAGTGTTTCTTTCGGCTGGCATCGATCTTCCCATTCCTGGGTCATCTGGATCTCTTCCTTTTTTCGTTCCTCCGTATAGCCCTCCGAAATGCAGGTTTCCTGGAGTTTTTTCATTTTTTCCTCTATGTTGTTTTTCTCTTAGTTTATGTTCACAAAAGTGTCCTTGTTCCACTCCTTGAGCCTATATTTGATATACTTTAGTTTCTTACAGAGTTTGAACATCCTTGTCCCTTGATTTGGTTGCTCCTCCCGCCACCATTGTTTGATTCTTTCCTTGAACGTCGGGTGTTCAATCCAGAATTTCTCAACTATGAAGGGTTTGTTCTTTAGTGTGGTTTGGAAGCCTGCTTCCAGTTGCACTGGACAGTGATCAGATCCCCCCCAGGGAAGGATGTTGCAATCTAAGGTTAGCCCCTGCATAATGATTGACTCCGATACTAGGAATCTGTCGAGTATTTTTTCTACCTGATACAGGTTCATCCATTTATTGTTCCAGGTGAGCTGACCATTATTAGTTTTGAGGTCTACCATCTCCGTTGTGTCTATGAACTTTGAGAATTCTTTTGCATCCCTATGCAATATTCTTGTACCTCCTTTTTTCTCCGCAAGTGATGTGATGATGTTGAAGTCCATTGGAGGTTGTTGGATCGGGTTTTAAGGTCTTCTAAGTCTCGTATCATTCCTCTCTTTTCCTCTGACACCTAGGGCCCATACACATTAGTGCATAGAATCACCTCTGTGTTCCCAATGATTTGCATGCAAACCGTAAGGGTGTGCCTGGTCTCTTCGGCTGCTATAAGGCTCAGTACTTGTGGGTTCCACAAGGTGAGACTTCCTCCTTCCATTTGGTGACCCCTGATAGCCACCATCTTGTACTTGCGCCATTGTTGTTCATTGTTTTCCTCCATTATGTCTATATTGCATTTTGTTTCTTGTATAAAATAAAGATCAGGTTGTTCTTGTTTTAGTCTATTCCTAAGGATTCTTTTCTTTCTTGGGTTGTTTAGGCCTCTTATATTCCAGGTTATAACCTTCATTTAAACATGTGGGGGGGAGTTGGGGAAGAGTTTCTTGATCTTACCCGAGTTTATTAGTAGCGCTCCAAGCTCCTGTAGGGCTACGCTATTTGATTTCCTGCCTTTTTTCTTCCGTGTCTGCATGGGTGAGAGTTGTGGTTGTCCCTCGCCGGCTTTGACTCCTAGGTGTCCAATATCCCCATGTGTGTGCTTTAGTCCTCTGGCTTTGGCTTCCTCCCTTAGGAGAAATAGGTACTGAATGTGGTCAAGTTTCTCTATGGTAAATTGTCTACTCCCTGTCTTTTCCATTGCTCTAGTATGTTCGGGAGATCTATCCCTTCCCTTTCCACAAGGTCTCTGAGATCAGGATCTTCTGTGCCTACTTTGCTTGGGGTCATTTCCGCATCTCCCTTTGCTTCTTGCATGGGGTGCTTCTTGCATGGGGGTGTTTTCATCTCTGATTTATCCATCCATTGGGGTTGTGCAACTCCCTTGTTCCTTATTGTTACTTGGCCGATCAGTGGGCTCGTTTGTTGCTTGTTCTCTGATTTCTTGAGCTTTTGTTGAATCCTTTTCTTTTTCTTCCACTTTGTTGATTTTGTCCCTTCCTTCAGTTTTATTCCGAGTCTCTGGGTTATTTCCTGCTGGGGTTCTGCTATGCTTTTTGTTTGATCTTCTTTTGGGGTTCGGTTTTATAAACACATCATCATCATGTTGTGGTTTGGGGTTTTTTTCTTCCTGTTTTTTATTAAGAGGGAATTATGTGATCAGGTGGCCATGTTCATGGCATCTTCTACATCTGAAGGGGATCTGTTTGTAATCTATGTTTTAGATCCATTCCTCATCCCTGAATTCCAGACTTATGGCTTCTAGGAGTGCTCTCAACACATCCATTTCTATGCAGATTCTTATGTAAGATGTATATCTCCCTTTAAGGGTGGCTTCTAAGGTATTCACATATTTCCCCATTTTGTTTCCTATTGCTTCAAAAGTAGAGGGTAACCAATAGTCTAAAGGTAAGGAATAAAATCTCAGCTAGACCGGCACCTTTTTGAAAGTCTCTTTTTTTGGGGAGAAATTTTCCTTCCATGGCCGCATGTAGAGTTTTGCTGAGGCATGGAAGTATGGCCCTCCCTCAAAGACTCTATCACTGTCCTCTAGGTTCATGAATACTACTATGAAGAAGACTTTTGAGCCCAGGTGGAGCTCCACTTCTCCGTTTGGCTTCCAATGGTATTTAATCCAGTTGCGCAACATTCTTTCTATGGGCCACAAACCCATGAACTTGCATATTAGCGCATTCGTCTTCATTTGGTCTCTATAGAGTTGTGTTTGTGGATCCTCTAGTATCACCTTGGGTATCATTGTTGTTTTGAGTTTGCACAGGTTGCACCCTTTTGCCTCGTTGGGCTTCTCTGTGTCTTGCGCCTCACTGTGAGTTTCTCTAGCTTCTTCTCCCATGCACTCGCTTTTGCCCTGGTTCCTATCCTGACCTTTTTCCGGGTCTGATCTTGAGGTGCCTTGAAAACTATGCCTCTTGGCCCTTTCCCTCTGTCTACCACTACGTGTTTGTATGAGGGGGTACCCTTACCCCTATTTGGTGCTCATGTTGTTCTCTGCTATAGCCGCGACTATCAAACCCTAGCTTGCAATTGTATCGCGACTCTTCCTCCTTCCCATTATATTGACATTTTAATAAAAATATTTTATTAAAAAAATATTAATATCTCAATTAAAATCAATATTCATTTATAAATATTATTATAAATCACCTTTTCATTTAAAAAAAATTCAAATTCAAATTAAATATAAGACAAATATTATTATTTCTATGATCACTATATTATTATCTCCACAAATTATCAATGGGACATATCATTAGCTAGTCTTATGTGAATATTTTCTTGAGTTTCGTCAACCTTTTACATTCCAATCCTGAAACTTTGATTTTAAAATTTAAATTAATATTTTTAGTTTGAATATGTTAATGAATTTTTTTTTTTCTTTTAAAATAAATCTTATATATACTCTCATTTAATCATTCATTATGTCACTCATACTCTTTCTAATTTTCAATATATATATATATATATATATATATATATATATATATCAAAGCATTCATCATTAACTATATCACTAATATTATTTCTAATTTTTTGAATGGAAATATATAAATATATATATATAGCTTGAGTGGATCTAATGGTTAAAAATATGTGTTTCCTTTTAAGAGGTCACAAGTTCAAATCCAGAAAAGAGTAGGATATGGGTATGTATACCTCCGTAAACATTATCGTTGATCCCTTATCCCACAAACAAAAAGATCTCATACACCAATTTGGTATATATATATATAAATGCATGATTTTAGTGAAGGATTTTCTTACACTTAAATTTATTTATATTTCAATTAATATATATATATATATATATATGATTTTAGTGAAAGATTTTCTTACACTTAAATTTATTTATATTTCAATTAGAATTTCTAAGTTGATGGTGTTTTAAAGAGAAACAAACTTTAGAATATTGTGTTAATATTTATTTAAGAGGATTTATTAGTAAATAAATATTATAGTATATGTTGTTATATTAGGGATTTAAAAATAGTTAAAAGGTAGTTCAATAAATTATATGGTATTTATTAAAGGAACCAATTTTTTTTTAATTAAATTAGGGATATATGTGTATATATTGAGGAGATGAAAAGAGTTTTTTTTAATTAAATTAGGGATATATGTGTATATATTGAGGAGATGAAAAGAGTTGGCAATGTTAGGAGATTTGTGTTTATGGTTTTTTTGTTTCATAAAGGAGTGGAGTGATACATTTTTAGTCTTTGTACGCTATAGAGATTTTCATTAAACTATGGAATTGTTTTAACAAACAATGAAAATGACCAAACATTTCATACTAGAGGGATATGAAGCTTAAATGATTTTTGGACTCCTACTAAGTATGTTCATGATTTTTACTAGAAGCTCAAGTAACATATGATAAACAAGATTTTCTAAAATAGATGTTAAATACATATGTCAAATATTGAGACCAACATACTAAAGGTAAAAATAAAATTGGGTATCCTCTAATCTCCATTTCACTTGTAGTTTCATCAATCTTCATGTTTCTCATTCCTTCTTCCTTTGTAGGGTCCTCTTTGTCTAGCTTCCTACAACAAATTGGTCTGCTCATTCTATGTAGTTCTTTGTGTCACACACATATGACTTACGAGGCTTGGCTAGTGTACTCTTGTTGTTCACCATCGAAAATAAAATGCTTGATCTACTGCAAAAGACCAATGAGTGCAAGATCCTTCGATGTGAATCTAAAGGTCGCACATAACTATCTAGACAACACTTCTCAATTTCATTCCTATCTCTTAGTTTCTTCTTGCACGTAACAACTTCAAGGGACAGAGTCCAAGGTGTGAACAAAGTGGTGTACCCATGCTTGTATCAGATAACCTTTATCTGTCCATCTTTTATGACAAAACCAAACATGTTCTTCAATATATCACACATATTTGAACTTGTACCACAATTCTAACTCCCGAGAGGGTTAGAATAAGATAATCATGCACTGTGCTACCTCCGCCAAGTCTGTCAAATTGTTTCTTATAAAAAAATGTTTTAAATTAATGGTACTTACAATAATTGGTAAAAATAGAGAAATATTTTAGTTGGAAACAAGTATTAAGAGGTGTATTAAAATTTAAATTTTTGCAAGTAGAAAAAAAATTAGAGATTTTTTTAACACCCCACAAACATGCATACTATGACATAAGCTTATTGAGTGAATCTCCATATATTTTTTATTCTTTCTTTAATATGATTTTGTTGTCATCATTTTCTTTATATATTAATGGCATTCCATAACACGCTCACCTTTGTCTTATAACCACCTATGTCAAAATAAACTAACAACACTCTTCTCTTATGATCACCTAAATCTAAAGCTACAAGTATGAACCCTTGTCAAAGGAGCCAAATGACCATGATCTCTGCAAGTGTGGTACATGGCTCAATTATAAATGCATAGAGAGGTTCCAATGCATACTAGAGGTTACAATTGGAAGAAGACAATGGGTGAATGTCACCAAATCATCTGGCAAGACTAAACCCTTCATAACAATCGAGCTTCCCCTCCATCATCTACATCATTTGCTACTTCTCTCTAAAAGCCATCAAAAGCTTTACATACTTTACAACATAAAACATACCTAAAAAAACATAACCAAACTATCTATAAATTGTAACTATAATTTACACAGTGACCAGGTCACTACAGAAGATGATTAACATCCAACATATAAATGATGCAAATTCAAGAAAATAAAATACTCCCACCATAATATGCATAAAATTGGACTTCAAAAACTCTTTCAAAAACTTCATACACATTGTTTATCCAAAAATCTCATGCATATTCTTTATAAATGTTTAAAGAATCCTCTATGACCTTTTTGGAAAAGTATGTTGAATGTGTTCCGTGAATCATTTGAAGTAGTTAAAGTAGTTATAACCCCATCCATTTGTGGTGCTTCATGTTAGATTTACATATAAAAAAAACTAGATTGCTTGGTTCGATACTTCATCAATTCACATTGTTATTTTTTAATCTTTTAGTTTTATTTTTTTATTAATTTTTTATTAGGATTGTAAATTTGTCATACATACATGTAAATCTAGGATTTCTATAAATATATCTTCACACCCAATTTCTCCAAATTCAACTTTCTAAGGTATTTACAATTATCAACATAAAAATAAAATAAAATAAAATAGTTAAAAATAGTTATTAATAATAATATTATTTTATATGATAATTAATAAGGTATTTACAATTATCAACATAAAAATAAAATAAAATAGTTAAAAATAGTTGTTAATAATAATATTATTTTATATGATAATTAATAATGAATATTTGTTTATATGATGTTTTGATTATAATGTGATTATATATATATATATATAAATAAAATTTACTATTTACTATTATCTATATTTGTTATAGAAAGTAACTACTTTATGATATATTTAAAAACAAAAATAGAGAGTAACCACTTTATGATATATTTACTTCCTTCAAAACTAAGAAAATTTAAAAGATTTATCTCAATTTCTCATCTATCATGTGTCAAGAAGGGTCAAAAACTATTTTTAATTAAAAAAGACTAAAAAAATGTTTGAAATCTTGAAATATTTTATTTCTCACATGACATAATAAATGAGGGATTAAGATGGATATATTTCTTTATATATATAAAGTTGATATATAAATATTTGGCTAAGATAGAAATTGAAATATTTTATTTATGATTCACATTGAAATATTTTATTATATATCTCCTTCATACTTCTAAATAAAAAATACTTATGGATAAAATCATATTTTTTTACTTTCAATTATTTTATCTCTCCTTTTATATATAAGTTGATATAAAATTGTTTCACTTAAAATAGACACATTTATTTTTTTATTATTAATATTTTTTTAAATATCATATGTAAATTTATATTTAACATAAAAAAAATTATATATCTTTTCTACTAACTTATAAAAAAATATATTTCCGTATAAAAGTTTATTAAGCCGAAAGACTTACACCTATTGACAATGGATACATTTAATAGGTTTTTAGTGCTTAATCATGTTTGTATGGACAAGATTAAATATTGATGGAATATTCTTAGTCGTCCCAATAAATCAATGATTGTGATTTCAACCACTAACTTCCTCACTATTATAAAGACATCCATTTACATGTTTATTTTTTTACTTTTACTTGATCATATTTAAAATTTACTATAGTGACTAGCTGATTGCCACGCCTGAGTGATTAATAAGATTTATTACTTTCCATTTCTTCGGCAACTTATCGTTTACTCTCCACTTCCTCCACCATTTTCCCTCCCCATCGCTTTCATCTTCACTTACTCGATTGTTTCCTCCCGTATTCCATCAGGACCATGTTCGGTGTTGATTCTGATTCTGGTGTTGAATGCAGTAATATTGAGACTGGTTTGATACGAGTAAAAACAGTGAGCAGCGGACACCTATTGGCGTCCTGATTAAACACAGTGAACAGCGGACACCTATCGACGTCCTGATTAAACACAGTGAACAGCGAACACCTATCAGCGTTCACCAGCAGCGGATGAGGCGGTTTACCAGCCGTAAACCTTTCAGCGTTCACCTACCACGAATTAACGGCTGTAATAATAAAATAAAAAATACTCATCTTACTTGATATCAAAATCAAACCAAGCAACTTTATATATACCAACTAGGAAACCAAACACCTTTAAAACAAAATTTTATGAATAAAACATTTTACTTTTAAATCGACAAGTTCAATTAAATATATAATAAATACCTGTACCTGTAAAACACCGTGTATTGGTGATAAAGTTTTATGAGCATTTACTGCCTTCTCCAACTCATGTGTCGACAAGCCAAACACATTTAGCTGTATTCCAACGTTAATGCTGTCCGTTGTGTTGGTGCATTCATTAAAAATAATGCGTTTTTCCAATAAAATATATCTGAAATAAATGTTAATGCTGTCCGGTGTGTTGGTGAATTCATTAAAAATAATGCGTTTTACCAATAAAATATGTCCGAAATAAATATTTGCCTTTATTGGAAATATTACAATTGCACAACCACACATCGTTGTACTATGCTGCAATAAAAAGATCCAGGAGAGTGGAGGGGAGGAGTTAGGGAATTTGAAAATATTCTAAATTTAATTATACATATTTGATAAGGTTTAATTTTAATTTAGTTTTTAATAATGATTGTTGTGTAATTTTCTCAACAAAAAAGTCTTTATAATAATTAAAATTTGTAATATATATATATATATATATATATTTTTTGGTGGAATTTGTAATTAGGTTGGGTTTATATTTTCCAATATTATTATAATTTTCAAGATTGAATTTATTTTTCTAGATATTAATATAACTTTTACCCATTTCCACACTACCTCATAATTAATATACAACATAAACCCACATTTGAAACAGGTCACTTTACATAATAGAATATTTTAAGAGTAAACTCCATGATTGTTCCACACTTTTGACACAAAACTGTAGTAGATATATGTTGAAATATATATTATTAAATTTGAAAATGTTGTAAATTTATGATATGATGATGATGATGATTAAGGTTCATTAAGACAAAATTGGTTTATCCGATCTTAAGAGGATTACCATCTTTCCAAGATCACAATAGTTTTGTTGAATTAAGAGGTTAGGAAGGTCGGTAGCCTAACAAATATTTTGAAAATAAAATATAATATGGGTATAGGCTAGACAATCTAAATCAAAGTGTTTTTCATCTTCAACTTTCTTAATATCACAAAAGTGACACACTCTTTGATCCCAAAATTTTATTTAAAATAAAACTCATAAAAAAATTAATAGAGTTTTCAAAAATAATTATTATAAAATTGTTAAAAAAAAATTATTAAAATTTACATAATAATTAAAATTCATAATATATATTAACGTATAAATTTAACATATATTTTAAAATATACACATCATTAATAAATTTAATCATTTATTTTAAAATATACACAGCATTAATGAATTTAAATTCATTAATTTAATGTAGTACACGTACTGATGAATTTAATTTACTCTACTACACTTACTGATAACTAAGTTACTACATGAATTTACTATTGAACACCTACTGATATCATCTATAAATTTGACCTCCTCAATTCAGCATACTATGGAGGTGTTCATAAAACATTTATTTTCCTCTTTAGCGATCCCGTTGTCTTAATTCGTTGGCAATCTCTGCAACTGCCGTGTTTAGATGGCGGTCTTGGGATGGACGGTGGCCAGACAGGCGCCGCCGCCTCTGCCACCAGCAGCTCCTCTTCGGCCTCCTCCTCGTCCTCTGTTATTTCCAAAGGAGTCTCTCCGCAATTTCACAGTCTCTAAACGGCCACCCATCCTCGTTACCCCCAACCGCCCTACTCCCACCCAACCTCTTTACCTTACCAACGTCGACGATTCATTTTCATTAAGGACTCATGCCAATGCACTTTTGTTTTATCCACCACGCCGTGACATCTCCATGAATAGTAATGGAAAGAATGATCGGGATCCAGTCGAAGTTATTGGAGAGGCTCTGGCCAAGATTCTGGTGGATTATTATCCCTTCGCTGGAAGATTAAGAGATGCCGATAAAGGCAAGCTTATAATGGACTGCACCGGTGAAGGGGTTCTTCTTGTAGAGGCCGACGCAGATATTTCCTTGGAAGACTTGGGAGATCTTTCTCCCCCTATTCCTCGTGCTCTTGACTTTATAAATAACGCTCAAGCATCGGATCCCCTCACAGATTCTCCACTTCTTCTGTGTCAGGTTGGTATTTGGGGCTGTCAGTTAGTTAGGAGAAAACAATTCATCATGGCTGGCTGCAGTAATTTGAATTATGGATGTATATATTTGTAATAATAGCATTTGCATATAGTTTGAGTGTTTTGAGTTTCATATAAGAAATTTAGGGTGGATTGCGGCTAAGAAATGTCCTTTAAAACATACTAATAATTGCAAGTCCATAAGCCGTGATCGTTTGTTTAATTTTTATGTTTGAATCTTTCACAGGTAACGCGTCTACAATGCGGAGGCTTCATATTAGGTTTGCATTTCAACCACTGCGTGACTGATGGCGTTGGAATCGCCCAGTTTTTGATATCTCTGAGTGAAATAGCCAGAGGGGCAGCAAAACCTACGGTTCCTCCAGTTTGGAATAGAGAAATCCTTCGACCCAGAGCCAAGCCCACGGTGAAATCCCTTGGCCTCCGTCTATATTATGATTTTGTAGATAAATATCGAGCATCAGTTGTGCCAGAGCCTGCAGAAGAGGAAATGAGCTTAAAATCGTTCTACTTTGGTCCAGAAGAAACAGGAGCTTTAAAACGGCAGGTAAAGGGGCTCAGGCACTGCACCGCATTCGAAGTAATAGCGGCTTGCTTGTGGCAATCGAGAACGAAGGCTCTCAATATCCCTGGCCACCAAGACTCGATATTGTTGTTTCCCTTTAACGCCCGTTCTCGATTTCGACCGCGGCTTCCCACGGGCTACTATGGGAATGTATTAGCCGGCGGCTACGCTAAGACAAGAGCCCGAGATCTCACTGGCCAACCATTGTCGTTCGCCGTGAAATTGATTAACGAAGGCAAAAAAAGGGTGAACGAAGAATACATGCGATCCACGGTTGATTTGGCGGAGCTGAATGGGCGTCCACTGAGCCCACCTTATGGTTGTTACATCATTTCGGACGTTTCCGACATTGTACTCGCTGGCGCCAAAGCCGACTTCGGGTGGGGAAAAGCAGTGTATGCGTGTCCTGCTTCTTCCCCGCTACCCAACCTTTCATATTTGATGAGGCCCTCAAGGAAAGACTGTGAAGGAATCAGAGTCCCTATTCGTTTGCCGTTGAAGGCTATGAAAATATTTGAAGAAAATATCAATACAGCAATCAATGGCGGCCTGCAGGCATAGGACAGTTCTCCGCTAGGGCAGAACAGTGGCACGTTAGATTGTTTAAGTTTCTTTTCTCTATAATTGTCATGTGGTTTCTCTATCTTACAACAACTTCCTCTCGTGGGAATGTAATGAATGAATTTTGTAGAACTCTTTTTTTAATAGCATAAATCTTATAATTTATAAATATTCAGGTTAAAATACTCCCTCCCCCACTGTTCTTCCTAACATGTAGGTTATCCTCTCCAATCACCACTCTATTTTTTACAAACCCCAAGGACTTCCACCTTTATGTGGTCCCCTTATCATTCCATCCCACCCGTAGTAGTCTTTCTGCCAATGTTCACCCATTTGCTCAAAAAAATGAGATTGAGAAAAATGTTCAAGAATCCCACCCGTAGTAGTCTTTCTGCCAATGTTCACCCATTTGCTCAAAAAAATGAGATTGAGAAAAATGTTCAAGAATTGTTATCAATTGGTGTCATCCACATTAGTATAATCCTTTATTCATTTCTATGATCATAGTACTCAATGTTCACCCATTTGCTCAAAAAAATGAGATTGAGAAAATTGTTCAAGAATTGTTATCAATTGGTGTCATTCACACTAGTATAATCCCTTATTCATCTCTATGGTCATAGTACTCAATAAAGAAGGTACTTGTCATATGTGCTTTGATATTTTAGCTATCAACAAAATTAATATCAAAGATAAATTTCTCTTTCTCAATAATATCAAATATAAATTTCTCATTCCCATTCCCATCATTGATGACCTTTTGGATAAAATGACTAGTGATCAATTATTTACCAAACTTTATTTGTGTTCAAGCTACCACCAAATATGCATGAAGGAGGCTAACATTCTCAATAATACCCTTCGTACTCATGAAGGCCATTATGAGTTCCTCGTCATGCCCTTCAGCTAATGTAATGCACCCTCCACTTTCCAATGTCTCATGAATCATGTATTCCAACCCTTCTTACGTCATTTTGCACTCATTTTCTTTGATGATATCATCATTTACCGTGAAACTTGGCAATCCCATCTCAACGCTTTCTCAAATGGTCCAAATGTGCCTTTGGGGCTTCCAAAGTAGAATACCTGCATCATATTGTTGTTAATGATGTTTTCTCTGTGGATCATAAGAAAATTAAAACTATGAATGATTGTCCCTATGCTGAAAATATTAAAGCTTTTTTAGGTTTCCTTGGTTTAACTCGATATTATTGAAATTTCATCTAGAATCATGGAAAAATGCTAGCCCCATTCACTTCCCTCCTTAAGAAAAATTCTTTCAGTTGGAATGTGTTCGTTGATCAATCCTTCCAAGATTTGAAAGAGGCCATGTGTACAACTCTAGTACTCGCTATTCCAAATTTCACAAAGACTTTTGTTTTGGAGTGTGACACCTTCGAAAAAGGCATTAGGGTAGTTATCATACAAGAATTTATACCATTGGCCTTTACTAGTAAACAATTTTCTAAGAAACACTTGGGGAAATCCATATATGAAAAGGAAATGTTGTTTATTTGTTTGCAATGGATATCTAACATCCTTACTTGCTTTTGAAGTGCTTCCAAATTAAAATTAATCATCATAGCCTCAAATACTTTTTGGAGCAATGGATTTCATCCTTGAGCACCAAACATGGTTAACCAATATGTTTCGTTATGATTATGAGATCTCTTACAAGAATGGAAAAAAGAATTTGGTCGTTGCTGCTCTTTCCAAGAAATATGAAGAAAAAGGGTTCATCTTTTCACTCTCCTTCATTGTATTTGATTGATTGAAGGAAGTTCACAAGAATGGTTCCAAGATCCCAAAATTTCTATCCTCATTCAACAATGGCAACAAGACACTAAAAAATCTTCGCTATACACTTGGAAGAATGAGTATCTTTGTTATAAAAGACATTTGTATTTGATAAAGTAGTCCCACTTTAAATCCATCGTGCTCTCTAAACTCCATGCTTCACCAATAACATGACATTCTCACTTTCATAAAACAAATTTTCTCTTGCTTGTGAGCATCTGTCTCATTTTTTCTTGGCTCATGTGAACATGTTTCTATCTCTACTTTCATTAGGGTCCCTATCTTTTAGTTTCTCAGACTTCCTGATACCATTCCTCATACAATCTTTTTTTGAATGTTGACTTGATTTCCCTTCAAAGATAGGTCTACAAATATATGGTCTTTTAATCCCTGTTTGATGGATAGTATGGTGCCATGAGCCTCTTAAAAAATTTGAATTTCTATACATTATTTGATATTTTAATAAAAACTTTTCATTAAAAAAATATCAATATCTTAATTAAAGTTTAATATTCATTTATAAATATTATTATAAATCAATTTTTCATTAAAAAAATAAAATACCTTTCCTCTAAGATAAAATTAAAATTAAAATTAAATATAAGACAAATACTATTATTATTATTATCTCCACAAATTACCATTGAAATAATGGGACACTATAAGGCAACCATGTGGCAAATGTGGCAAATGATATTTACAATGACATTAACAATGTTTAATATTAGTTTCACTTCATTTCTAACAACGATGTGTCATTAGCTAGTCTTATGTGAATATTTTTTTGTGTTTCATCAACCTTTTACATCCCAATCTTAAATTAAAATTCTGAAATTTAAAATTTTCATTTTTTTTAATAAATTAATGATAAAT
Organism: Picea mariana; assembly: GCA_032191745.1. Classification (NCBI taxonomy): domain Eukaryota; kingdom Viridiplantae; phylum Streptophyta; class Pinopsida; order Pinales; family Pinaceae; genus Picea; species Picea mariana. Next base: position 15,707 of record JASDQU010103666.1, read on the forward strand.
ATATAATTTTATTTTTTTAAATAAATTTTATATACTCTCTCACTCCATCATTCATCATCAATTATGCCACTAATACCATTTCTAATTTTTCACAAAGATGGGAAGCGCGTATACATATAGTGATTATCAAAGAAATGCATGATTTTAGTGAAGGATTTTTTTACATAAATTTATTTATATTTCAATTAGAATTTCTATGTTGATGGTGTTTTAAAGAGAACCAAACTTTAGAATTAGTGTGGTTATATTTATTTAAGAGGATTTATTAGTAAATCAATATTATAGTATATGTTGTTATATATTAGAGATTTAAAAATAGTTAAAAGGCAGTTTAATAAATTATCTCGTATTTATTAAAGGGATGAGTTTTTTTTGTTTTTTTAATTAAATTAGTGATATATATATATATATATATTGTGAGGAGATGAGGAGAGTTGGCAATGCTAGGAGATTTGTGTTTGTGGTTTTTTTGTTTTATGAAAGAGTGGGGTGATACATTTCTAGTCTTTGTACCTTATAGAGATTTTCAATAAACTATATAATTTTTTTAACAAATAATGAAAATGACCAAAGATTTCATACTAGAGGGATATGAAACTTAAATGGATTTTGACTCCTACTAAGTATGTTCATGATTTTTATTAGAAGCTCAAGTAACATATGATAAACAACATTTTCTAAAGTAGATGCTAAATACATATGTCAAATATTGAGACCAACATGCTAAAGGTAGAAATAAAATTGGGTATCCTCTAATCTCCCTTTCACTTGTAGTTTCATCAATCTTCATGTTTCTCAGTCCCTCTTCCTTTGTATGGCCATCTTTTTCTAGCTTCCTGCAACAAACTAGTATGCTCATTCTCTATAGTTCTTTGTGTCACATGTAGACGACTTTCGAGGCTCAACTAGTGTACTCAGGATGTTCACCATTGAAAATAAAATTCTTGATCTACTACAAGAGACCAATGAGTGAAAGATCCTTTGGCGTGAATCTAAAGGTCTCACAAAAATATCTAGACAACACTTCCTAATTTCATTCTTGTCTCCTAGTTTCTTCTTGCACGTACCAACTTCAAGAGACAGAGTCCAAGGTGTGAACAAAGTGGTGTACCCATTCTTGTATCAAATAGAATTTCTTTGTCCATCTCATATGACAAAACCAAACATGTTCTTCAAGATCTCACATACAATTGTACCTATTCTGCAATTTTAACTCCTGAGAGGGTTAGAATCAGAGAGTCATTTGTTGTGTTATCCGCGCCGAGTCTATCAAATTGTTTCTTATGAAAAAATGTTTTTAAAAAATGGTACTTACAATTTTGGTGAAAATAGACAGATATTTAGTTGGAAACAAGTATTAAGAGGGGTATTAAAATTTAAATTTTGGAAAGTAGAAACAAAATTAGAGATTTTTTTCACACCCCACAAACATGCATACTATTGACATAAGTTTATTGATTGATTCTCCATATATTTGTTATATGTTTATTGAGTGATTCTCCATATATTTCTTATTGGTTCTTTAATATGATTTTGTTGTCATCATTTTCTTTATATATTAATGGAATTCCATAAAATGTTCACCCTTGTCTTATAACCACCTATGTCAAAAGAAACTAACAACACTTTTCTCTTATGATCACCTTAGTCTAAAGCTACAAGTATGAACCCTTATCAAAGGAGCCAAACGACCATGATCTCTGCAAGGGCAAGGTACATGGCTCGATTCTATATGCATAAAGAGAATTCAATGCATACTAGAGGTTACAATTGGAAGAAGACAATGGGTGAATGCCACCAAATCGTCTAAATGCATAAAGAGAATCCAATGCATACTAGAGGTTATAATTGGAAGAAGACAATGGGTGAATGCCACCAGATTGTCTAACAAGACTAAACCCTTCATAACGATTGAGCTTCCCCTCCATCATCTACACCATTTACTACTTCTCTCTAAGAGCCATCAAAAACCTTGCATGCTTTAGCGAACATAACCAAACTATCTGTGAATCATAACTATGATTTACACAATGACCAATTACATCTAATTGACATCCAACATATAAAACATGGAAATTCAAGCAAATAGAATACTCCCATCATAGCATACATAAAATTGGAATTCAAAACCTCTTAAAAAAAACTTCCTACACATTGTTTATCCAAAAATCTCATGCATACTCGTTATAAATGTTTCAAGGATCTTCCATGACCTTTTTGGAAAAGCAAGTTGAATGTGTTCCGTGAATCATTTGAAGTCGTTAGAGTAGTTATAACCTCATCCATTTGTGGTGCATCATGTTAGATTTACATGGAAAAAAAACTTGGTTCGATACGTCATCCATTCACATTGTTATTTTTTTAGTCTTTTAGTTTTATTTTTTTTTTTAGTATTTTTTATTATTACCTCGAGATGCATCTCTATTGTAAATTTGTCACACATCCATGTGAATCTAGGATTTGTATAAATATATTTCACAGCCAATTTTAAAATTTTTAAAAGGTATTTATCATTATCAACATAAAAAAATAGTATAAATATATTTCACACCCAATTTTAAAAATTGTAAAAGGTATTTACCATTATCAACATAAAAAATAAAATAGTTGTAAATAATAAATTTTTGATTAATATTTTGATTAAAAATAATTATTTGTTAATATAATTGAAATTTTTTTATTTTAATTTTATTTTCAATTTTATATTTAATTTATATTTATTTTCATGTATTATTATCTATAAAAACAAAAATAGAGAATAACTATTTTATGATATATTTATATTTTGATTAAAAATAATTATTTGTTAATATAATTGATTATTTGTATTTTAATTTTATTCTCAATTTTTATATTCAATTTATATTTATTTTCATGTATTATTATCTAAAAAACAAAAATAGAGAATAATTACTTTACGATATATTTATTTATTTCAAAAATAAGAAAATTTAAAAGATTCATCTCAACTTTTGATCTATCATGTGTGAAGAAGAGTCAAAAACTTTTTTTTAATTAAAAAATATTAAGGAAATGTTTGAAACCTTAAAGTATTTGATTTTTAACCATACATAATAAATGAATGGTTAAGATAGACATTGGTTATATATATATATATATATATATATATATATATATCGAACATGGAACGAATTACACATATGCAACACACCATTGAAATGTTTTAACCATAAGAAATTTTTACTTTAAATTGCTTAATTATTATTATTATCGGTTTTTAGCTAGTCTATTAGTTATGCACTCAAACCAAAGCAACACGAACCATTTTAAACCAAAGTTTTGAAAGTTTTATGCAATTTCCAAACTCAAATTTGATTTTTTATGGTAAGTTTTCAATTTGGGGTCTTATTTGGCCTCTTCCTGAGGCATAGGGAGGCATAGGGAGAAGATATGCAGAGTTTTTCATTTGAAACTTACGAAATGATGGCTACATTAAGATATACATATCTGCAGGTGAACTAATGCTATCTCCAGAGATAGCATTTGTTAGTTAACATTTAATGTTGTCACTCCCCTTCTTCATTAAGGTGAGGTTCTTCATTAGGGTAGGGTTACGTGCCCAACAGAGGAGGTTGAGAACCATCCAAGATTTGTGTCACTCTCAACTACGCATCCCTTCATTGAGTCCATTCCATCAATGACTCCCTTCACCTATGTATCCCTTCATCCAGTCAAGTCCATTCCATCAATTGTGCATGCCTTCATCTGACCTACGCATCCCTTCATCTGACCAGTCGAGTCCATTCCTTCCCAACATACATATTGTAAAGTTGATTCAACTTTCCAATCCCTGGTAAAGGCCTAGGCGGAACCACCTTCTTCTTTAATCTACAAAATAAAGACAACATGTCAGGTTTTCACTACAACTTTGCGGTAATCTGCAACAATTTTTAAAGGTCTCAAAGTTAGAATTCTGAAGCATCCATGGTCAGAAAATGCAATTATAAAGAAACAATTATGGGGAACGCCAACTTCTCTTCAGATTTTGAAGGAATGAAGGATCTAAGGATCCTTCGCACAGCTTGGAAAAGATGTGCATGTTTAATAAGGGTATGGCTACTAACACTCGTGCAATTACAATGATGCGTTCAAAAATATAAATACACTGCTAGACGTGGGAGGAGGAACAAGCGCTTCCTTATCCATGATTGTCAAAAAACACCCTCAAATCTGCGACATCAATATTGATCTCCCACACATAATTGTCGGTTCCCTCCTTTACCAGGTAACCTCTACATATCCTGCCTGTTAAATTATTTTCTCTTAGGACTGGATTAACCGTTCAAACGATCACTCGAAGTTGGTCTTGTTAGTATTGGGTGTTTGAATTGCAGGAGTGGAGCACGTGGGCGAGAATATGTTCGAGCATATACCCCCTGCAGATGCAATATTTATGAAGGTACTCCCTCTCTGTTTCCTTTAATCGATTCAGCTTCTGATGACGTTTATGTATTGTAATATTTTTTTTTTAATTGTTGTGAACGGAATGGCAGTGGGTTTTTCATGACTGGAACGATGAGGGTTGCGTGAGAATATTGAAGAAATGCCATAAGGCTACGCCAGCCAATGGAAACCACATGCATTCTACTGCTAAAGCTAAGGAAGGTTGTCAAAGACTAAATGAAAAGGAGAAGGTGAGTCAGACATTTATCAAGCTCCTGCAATGCAATTCCATGCCCACCATTCCCACCACCATGTGCACATGACCATCTAATATTCTTTATTACTCTCAATAAATATAATTTATGAAGATTGATGAACAAGATTTCTCACATAAACATTCCAGCCTGCTATTGTGGTTGAGAGTTACCAGAAGATATTAAATTTACAATCTTATTTACAAATAAAACACTAGTCGTTAAATTTACAGTCTTTTTTTTTACAATCATACCTCGAAAAAAAACCTAGCGGTCCCAATATTCTTCAATCTGCCGATTAGAATCAAGATTAAGAGGCCAATAGAGAGGATCGAGCTGTATGAGAGATTTCTCCCACCTAGAAGCATCAGTTGTTCCCGCAGATTAAGCAATACACTTACCTTCCATCCATATCTATGGTCCAGCGAGTCAATGCCAGAAAGACTTGATTCTATGGGAGTTAGTCAAAAGTAATCCTGCGCCAGTCATCTTAGATACGTAATATGCAGGTATCTAATCCGTAGTTATATACGTAATATGGTGTTCTAATGAAGGGTATACCCTTCGATTTCGGTGTTGTTAGAATGCCCCGCTACTATCATATCACGCGTACAGGTTTGGTGGAAAGAGAGAACCCCGCCTGCCTCCCTCTCCCAACAATCATACGAGCAGATGAGAAGATCGACATGAAAAGTAATTTTCCAAACCCATCTATGTTCTATTTTTCTTTTCTTATTTTGTAGTTCATGTTGCCAAACCCAGCTTTTGTGTGTGTGCCAATGTATCTAACAAATAAGTTGGGAATTCTTGCAATGAGATGATCTCAATTACATAAGGCACATGAGGAAGTCATCTGAACATAATATGTTTATTGTTGCGGATATGTAACTCATAATAATAACCAACTGATTGCAAGAAGGAATTAGGGGGGTTGAAGATTCAAAATGCTTGGTTTCAAAGAATTCGATGCAATTATAAATCCCTGAAAAAACACTAATAAACATGCATTCTAAGTGAAATGTAAAATCATTTGTTCATAACTATATGCTTTAAACAATATGTGGTTTGACTATATAATAGAGTGCATCACATTAAAGACTTATACTCTTAGGGAGGTGAAGACTTATACTCTTATATGCTTTGCTATGACAAGCCTATGCTATATGCTTTAAACAATATGTATGAGAAGCATAATCCACAGAGGCATATGCCATTTATGGACTAGAACTCTACAATGTAGCATTGCCTTTGTCACACGTGCACTTATATAAAATATTCATGGATTGCTTCTTTTTATATACATTTCTAGCACTTATACAAAATATTTATAGATTGTTTCTCTTTATATATGGTTTTATTAGACTTGGCAAGGACTTGTTGCTCTGCAACTCCCCTTGTTATTATTATTATTATTATTGAAATATTGTATTTTATGCCATACTCAACAATAATACATAGTTGAAATATTTTAACAATAATATTTTTTACTTTCAACTACTTTATGGATATATATATATATAAAGTTGATATCAAGATATATTGCTTTATATATAAAGTTGATATATAACTATTTTGCTAAGATAGAAATTGAGATATTTTATTTATGGCTCACATTGAAATATTTTATTACACATCTCCCTCATACTAGGAAGTAGAAAGCACTTATGGATGGAATAATAATTTTTTTCTTTCAATTATTTTTTCTCTCTTTATAGTTGATATAAAATTGTTTCACTTAAGGTGGATATATTTTTTTTTTGTTATTAATATTTTTTAAATGGCACATGTAAATTTCATGTTTTTTGTTTTTTTTAAATAAAAGTGAATCCTTATATTAATGACATATGTATGTAAGCTATACAATGACAAGTATGAGCCACATGTTCTACCACAAGTGGAAAACTAGAAAAGGTGGCTCCTAGATGTTCAGAGATTGACACATCATCGTGTATGCTATCGTTGCTTGAGAAAAAATGCTTACACAAAATTTTGCGGCCTATCTTCGTAAACAAAAAGTTTGAACAATATTCGACAACCTATCGCTAGGAACAACGATGGAAAGAGTTGTAATTAAAAAACTATATAGATAGTATATGAGAAAACTACATGGTCCTCTATCCTGTTGCTCTAGTAAACTAGACCATTAATCCTGCAACTGGAATTGACAAATAACCAAAAACTGGAGACTTCATTCTATTGTTGAGCCTGGTTTTCCATGAATTGTGTAGACTGGGGTGAATCGTTGGCTGCATGTGGGGCATCTGGCGCATGAAGGAGCATATGCTAATGCGTCGAACAATATGTCCATCCTTTGGCCAAGGATGCTCTGAGAGTGCATCTGATCGTCCCGCTTTTGCCTGATTTCGAAGAAAAGTTGAAGGTGTTCCTCCGTGAGGCAGTTGGTGAATTCCTGAGGCTGCTTCTCCTCCTCTTCCTTGCCTGCTACCTCTGTGGTTATTTCGTTGTCTTCTGCTGCATTATCCTCCAATTGTCAGCTTGGGGGGATTTCCTCCTCCACCATACAACTTCCATCGCCATAGTTGGGGTCACCTGGATTGACAATTGGGGGGGGGGGAGAGAAGATTGGTAGCCAGAGGAGGGCGCGCACACGAAGGTGGCACCTCCTCTTTTATCGAGCTCAGGACATGGAGCAAAGGAGGGATGGACGGAGGGAAGTGTGCACAAGAGGAGGGCACTTCCTCCTTTACTGAGCTAACACCATGGAGTTGAGGAGGAGTGGACCGAGGAGCCTCATGTGACCTATGGATGGTATGCCGAGGGCTCGCAAAATGAGCAATGAGAGCCTGTTGGGAGGGAGCGAGCCTATTACGACGGGATAGGGTGTTGTAATAACGATCACCCCTCTTGGATTTTCCTCTTTCCCTGGGCATGCTGGGGAGAGAATGGAGGTGAGGGGATGTAGGAATGGAGGCTGAGAGTGGGTGTTGAGAGGAGCCGGAGGAGGCGGAAGTGCTGAGAGGGAGCTTGTGGCCACTGAGCGTGAATGGAGAGAAGAGGGTATCAGAGCCATGGAGGATGTCACTGGTGCGCCGAAGAATGTCAAAAAGAGAAACAATGCTGGAACTATTGGGAGAGCCGAAGAGCAAGACAAGAGGAATGCACCAGGGCAGATGAAGAATGAAATAATACACTAGGGAGAAAGCCCATTTACATCCCTTATAGCTATTGAAGCCTGAATTGACATCCCTTACCTCCATTGACGCCGAGTTGACAACCATCTCGGTCTTGGTACACCTAGTCTGGTTGGCTTGCGTGTCCATTAACCCAGCTAGTCTAGTCGGACGCACTACCATTACTCTCCTCATGGTGAGAGCCATGGAAGAGTTAATGTCCTTGGGTTGGTGGCCAAGGTTAACCCTGACTACCCAATGTCAAGTGTCCTCGGACTTTGTCTAAATGGCACTCCATCGAAATACACATGTAAATTTCATGTTAAATATAGAAAGAATTATATATTTTTTATACTAACTTATAAAAAAAATCTTTCCATATAAAAAAACTTATAAAATAAAAAATAATCATTTACTCATATAAAATAAGCAACTTTAAATATATACCAACTAGGAAACCATGCAACTTTAAATATATACCAACTAACTATACAAAACAAAATTTTATTTTTATGAATAAAACATTTAACTTTTAAATTGACAAGTTCAATTAAATATATAACAAGTACCTGCCTGTAAAACACCGTGTATTGGTGCTGAAGTTTTATGAGTATTTACTCCCTTCTCCAACGCATGTGTCGACAAGCCAAAGACATTTAGTATGGAGTGTCGTATTCCAAGGTTATTGCTGTCCGTTATGTTGGTGCATTCATTAAAAATAATGCGTTTTACCAACAATATGTCATTGAAATAGATATTTGCATTTATTCGAAAGATTACAATTGAACAAACAGAACATCGTTGTAATATGCTGCAATAAAAATATTCATGAGAGTGGAGGGGAGTTGATATGGAATTTGAAAATATTCTAAATTTAATTATACATATTTGATAAGGTTTAATTTCAACAAAGTTTTAAATAATGATGGTTGTTTAGTTATATTAGTAAAAACGTTTTTAAAATTTATATAATAATTAATTAAAATTTGTAGTTGAATGTTTTTTTGAGTCCGAGTTCGTAATTAAGTTGGGTTTATATTTTTCAATATCACTATAATTTTCGTTCTGATAAACCGAGACATTTAACCAATGTCTATGGTCCAGCCACAACAGGGGAAAAAGCAGCCTTCCTCCCAAATCTAGAATTCCTGGCCACCCTGCACCAGCACAATAAATGGATCATAGGAGGTGATTTCAACCTCATTCGCAGTCTGGAAGAGAAAAGAGGTGGCTCAAGAAGATTGGACCAAGAAGCTAGCAATTTCAACAGTTTCATAGATATCCACGGCCTCATCAACCTGGACACTATTAATGGCATTCATACTTGGACAAATCGAAGAACGGGTACACACCAGATAGCTTGCAAGCTTGACCGATTCCTCATCTCGGACTCCCTCATGATGGACGACACAGGCATGGAGGCCTCAATCTTGGACATCACTGGATCGGACCACTGGCCCATCCAGCTCTGGATAGATCTTCCAACTGCAATAGGAAGGAAACCTTTTAGATTTGAGCAATTTTGGCTCGACCACCCAGATTTCCAAACCAACATTCAGAAATGGTGGAGGGAAGCCGAGATAACCCAAGGATCCAAAATGTATAGATTTCAACAAAGATTAAAAAATCTAAAACAGACACTCAGAATCTGAAATAAGAATACCTTTGGGGATATTTTTGCGTCCCAAAAGCATTTAGCAAACCGCATGAGAGAAATCCAGGAGCAGATTAGAACCCAGGGGCTTACCTCTGATTTAAAGGAACAGGAACAAGTCGTCACCCAACAATTAGCATCCAGAAAGAAACAAGAAGAGATCCTTTGGAAGCAAAAGTCGCACATTCGGTGGCTCAAGGAGGGAGATCGTAACACCAAGTTCTTCCACAGGACAACTATTCAAAGACAACACACTAATAGAATCACCAGCCTGATCTCTGCCAATGGGGAGCCCCTTCATTCACATGAGGATATGGAAGCAGCTCTGGTTGATTATTATCAAAACCTCCTCACAGAACCTATCCAGGACAGGCGTGAAGCCATCGCCAAAATAACCCATCATGTGCCCTCCCTTGTCACGAGGGAACAAAACCTGGCCCTACTACGACCTATCTCACTCGAGGAAGTAGATCAAGCGCTTCAGGATACACCTAAATGCAAAGCTACAGGACCATATGGCTTTACCAGTGACTTCTTCCATCATTGCTGGCCAATGATCAGGCATGAGGTATGGGAGATTCTTGAGGATGCCCGAGCCTCCGGACAGATTCTAAAAGCTCTAAACTCAACTTTTTTGGCTCTCATTCCCAAAGAGGGACAGGCGCAGCATCCTCAGCAGTACAGACCTATAGTGCTCTGCAACATAATATATAAACTTCTAACGAAGATCATAGCCAGTAGACTCAAGCCCATTTTACCGACCATCATCTCCCCAGAACAATCAGGATATGTTGAAGGCAGGCAAATAATGGACAGCGTCATCCTTGCCCACGAAGTGATCCACTCTCTGCAGAAAACCAAAACTCCAGGTATGCTTCTTAAACTAGACATATCGAAAGCCTTTGACAAGCTAAATTGGGACTATATGCGAGCCATGCTCATAGCTTTCGGTTTTGACCAAAGCTGGGTCACCTGGATCATGAACTTAACTTCTTCAACTTTCTTTTCCATTTTGGTCAATGGCGTCCCTTCCCGGACCTTTTCCCCTACAAGAGGTATCAGGCAAGGCGATCCACTATCCCCCTTCCTCTTCATCATCATGGCTGAGGGCCTAGGCCGTTCCATCCAAGCTGCAATCGCAGGAAATCGCTTAAAAGGCTTACCCTTGCATGGCATTCATCCTCCCATCTCGCACAGTCAATTTGTGGATGATTCCCTCCTAATGGGCACCCCCACGGTTCGTGAGGCTAATGCCATTCTTGACATTATCCAAGCCTTTGCCGTTGCTTCAGGACTGGAATGCAACAAGGAAAAGTCCCAAATCTTCTTCTTCAACACGCCCCCTCCTATCCAGCGCCACATCACCGAAATCCTAGGTTTCAGCAGAAGCTCCCTTCCGTCCAAATATCTGGGCATCCCCCTGATAGACAATCCTCTTCGTAACTCCTCGTGGGAGCATCTTCTCTCCTCCTTCGCTAAAAGGCTCTCCTCCTGGACCCTCAGAGTTCTAAATCTTCCCAGCCGCCTTGTTCTCCTCCGAAGCGTCCTTCAAGCCCTGTCGATTTACTCCTTCTCGACGATGGCAGCTCCAAGAAATGTCCTCTCTATCATTAGAAACCTCCAAAGGAATTTTCTCTGGCAAGGCTTCAACACTGGGAAGAAGATCGCCCTGGTCAGTTGGGATAAACTTTGCAGGCCCAAAGCTCATGGAGGTCTGGGACTGCGTGACCCCCTTATTATGAACAAAGTTCTCATAGCAAAAATTTGGTGGCGGTGGCTTAAGCAACCTCAAGACCTCTGGGCCAGATTCTGGAGGAAAAAATACACGCCTCAAGTAGCAGAGAAAAATCTAATACGATGGGACGGGGAAGGCCCTGGATCTTTGATCTGGATAGCGGCCAAGCAGAACAAACAAGTGGTCACCCAAAATGCGTTCTGGGAAATTCGGAATGGGGAAACGGCTCTCTTCTGGCAGGACTCCTGGCAGCAATGGCCCATTTTAGCCAAAACAACCTGGGCGGAAGCAATATCCCCAAGCGCTACTCTGGCCGGTCTGACAAGAGTGGTTGACTACTGGCAGGAAAACTCTCCTGAAGACAAGTGGCGCAAATGGCACCTAGACAAAGAGCGTATAAATCTAGACGCAAGGGTGGATGTGGAACCCTGGCAGGAGGAGATGTCCAAACGGAAAATTCTCAAATTGGAGGGAGAGGACATTCTTAGATGCGGTCATTGCCCCAAAGGTACCTTCAGCACGCAGGAGGCCTACCAACTTTTGACCCAGATCAATCCCCCTCCTACCAATGAACTCTGGCGCAAAATATGGAGCCTTCAGCATTGGCCAAAAGTTACTCTCTTTCTATGGCTCATCTCCCACTCCAGCATCCTCACTTGGGACACTCTCTCAAAGAGAGGCTTTATAGGACCCTCCATCTGCCTATTATGCGAAAATGCAGAAGAGACTATGAATCACCTTCTGAACTCGTGTTCCTACACA